>JAKSYS010000363.1:0-61246 GCA_022925895.1 Fragilaria crotonensis
CCGTACCCGACCATTCTAAATAAATCGACTTCCTGAAATTAAATGTAAGTGTGTACGGCTAGACGGCTACTTGTACCTGGAACTTGTATGACATAGGATCTGCTCTCTGCTGTATCATACGTCGGATGTTATGACATGTGCATAAGCCGAGTCTCCGAGACCTTGTACCAGGTACCTGGTACTACAATATTCATCCAGGTGTATATTGCATGTAGGTCATATCGTTCGAATTTCGAATACGGACGGCACCGTACGCTTTACGTAGAGTACGCAACATCCGGATCTTGGGGAGTGTCTTCATATAATTTTCCCTCTCACTCGGAGTCTCGGAGAAGAGTACAAGTACTCAGTTTGCCGTCTTGTGTGTAAAGGTAAGAGTACCACTGGTACCTGGTACTCGTTACGTACGAATTCATTCTTCGGTTCATCAGACCCAATACGATGCCCCGATGGGGCGGAATGGCGATTGCAACCTGCCATTCGCAAGTGTGAACAATGAGATAAATGCTGTGAAATGGAATTTTGTGGAATAACAATACACAATTCTCCACGGCGTACCGTGGCGTCGCACTGTCCTTTGGGTCCGGAACTTGATGGTCAGCAGGTTGTTGTGCGTAACTCTGTGTTAGGCCCAGGCTGGCATCAACGGCTGGCATCACTGCACACGTTTGAGAATTGGCCTATGACCACCATGTCGCACACTTTAATTGAGGTCGAGACTCGGGACTGATCACCCCTTACCGCCCGGAACGCGACCCCGCCTTGCAGGCTGCCTGCTTGTCGTATAGCATGGTCCGGTGGAAAATACCAAACCCAGGCAGTAGTTGCAATGGACTAGCCACTCATTTGTTCAGTATGGTACAAGTTACAATGGACAAAGTTGTTGATCCCGTGATGCCATCCAAAGTGCCTGCACCTCCAGTAGTGGAGAACCCTGTTCATGGCGTTACATCTTTCTGCTGCGTTACCTCTCTTACCTCTGCTGCTACTCATCAGACCTTCATGACCATCATTGAGGGACTGGATACCATCAATGCATGACTGCAATTGGGGCATGTTTTTTGTTGGCCAATAGTATAAAATGCACAGAAAAGCGTCTTGCACAAGTACAAAAATGATGTCCTGAATAAAGACACAGATGGCATTAATTAAGGCAAGTGGTCCGGGAACATACTAGGCACAAGTAATACAACAGCAATGAGCAATAATGAAAATGCTACTACCCAGGCTGGAGCAAGAAAAAAGTGTATTATCTGAGATTATGGAGCAGGGATCTCAGAATGGCCATAGCATTTGTTGCGGTGCATATACTACCTGACAGACAGATGGCACTGGTGATTGACAGCAACAAAACATGATGCCTGTAATATTGAGTACACATGTGGTTGCAAGTGCCAATCTGCAAACCTTTGACAATACTACTGAAGGAACACCCGGTAAGAACAAGATTGATAATCATGCTGCAACAATTTGTGCTGGACCAAATTGGAAAGTGCTTAATTTATTGGCTGGGATGCCTTTTTTATGACTATCAAACCAAGGTTAATATGCCTATTGCCAAATGTGCAACAACATACACTTGTCCAGGTTTGGGGCAATCCTTTCTCCTTCTTATTGCTGACCAAGTTCTTTGCTTTGGTTTGGATTTGTATTGTTCCCTCAATAACGCACATCAAATTTTGTGCTCTGACTGGAAGAGCCATTGTGATGACCTGTGGAACCCTAATTGTGAGCTGGGCTTGTGTGTCAGCCAGGGACTTATTTCTACCCTTCCTGGCATCCGGTCCAAACCTTTTTTTGAGACATGCGTGCCAAGCAATTGGGAATGTCACACTTAGTAGTAGCTATTATGGATAGAGTTGAACCACAGGGAGAACCTGAATGCACCACAGGCAGCACTTTTAGGAAGTAAGCAATATGAGCAACACGTGTCCTCCACCATGGGCACCAGCAATGATACGGTGATGATCACACAGAGCTGCGGAGAATTCGAGCTGACGCAGCTTGACGCAGTACGAGAATTGGAACAGGAGGAAGGACAGTCGTGACTGGCATAACCACAGCTGCAGAATCCAGATTGACTCCATTAGCAAAATGGAGCAAAGCTGTTTTGAGTTCATTATCTCAAAACAATCCTGTGAACTAGAACAAGGTTGGTTGCGTTCCTTTTTGTTCTCAACGAAAACGAACATCTGGTCCGACCTGCAGTGAAATACTAGGATAAAGGCCGTAATAGGACGTTGGGAGAAATCGGTATTTTTTACAACAGGTTGCACCCTCAGTTTCATGTAGACCTACTCCGAGTACTTTCACAATATGTTTGTACTTACCGTATATTATCGCCCAAGTGGTTTTGTTGCGTGCTGGGTTGTTGTGGAGGCGTTCAATTTATACTGTAGTACGGTATAGCATCCGGAGCGTAGATTTAATACCTATAGTATGCACCCCTTATGCACGTAGGGTCATAATTTCATATCCAAATTTGCATTGGATGCAACCAGGCATCGCGTGTAGAATCGTAGAATGTGTACCAGAAAAGAAGTAAACGATGGTTTGATATTGAATGCGTGATTTCTTGTTATTTTTACACCGTTCAAGACAGAGATCACCATGTCCAGCATCCATTAGTTGGGTCCAGGAGAGCAATATGACTTTGGGCGTGTGTATACTGAAAACAAGAAGAGGCAGGTAACTCCAGCAGAAGAACTGATGAGATGGTTGAGCATTAGAACTGTCGGTGTTCCTGACCCCGGGCCACAGATGACAATTCAACTCTATGTGCTAACACAATTACCTTTTGGAAAAAGCAATTTCATTCTATATGCCAGATTGTTTGCATAGTTGGAGAACAGGTTCAAATGATGGAAATCCTACAAAGTGTGCCAAAGTCAATGACTTTGTTAAGTATCTTAGGAAGCTGGAAGCAAGGAAACAAGGAGCGGAATCAAAGACGCGGCCTCCATTGGATGAAAGGGATTTTCGAGGTTTGAATGACGTTTTCGAGACTTTTGGTGGTGCTCATACTTCAGGGATTTGGACGCTTGTCAACTTTCAATTTCACATGATTATCAGAATTGATGATACTAGACAGGAGGTTGTTATGGAGCACATTTGCGTTCACGACCATTTTGAGAATGCATTGAAAACAAGGTTGAAATGGAGTTAGAATGTACAGAATGAAAGGAATGCACTGTGGCAGATTGTGCTTGGGATTATCAACCCCCAATTTCTGCATATTCATCAGTTTAGGGTTGTGGCTTGAATCCAACTTGAGATCCAATGTGACCGCAATGGCCTCACCTTACGATTTTGCATTCTCGTCTGATGATATCACGGTAGCTGGTGGCGGGCTCAAAGCAAAGGAAACTGCACAGAATATCTTCGGTCAGAAGCAAAGTATTGCGAATGGAGGAGTTCTGGTCTGGAGGTCTTCTTGGAAGTCACTCTATTTGCAAGTTTGCTTCCACTCACGCTCGTCGATGCGGAATCTTCAATGACAACAAGAACACCAGAGGCCCTTGGAAAGGGAGGGGATGGGTTTCGGATCGAAAAAATGATGTTGAAGTTTCCTATACAGATTGCAAGATGGCTGAGAAACTTTGTATGGGCGGAGCTCGCTACTAATTGATCAACAATTCTATTTGCAACTCCTCGCATGTCCTGACAACATTCATACTTACTAAAATTGTTCCTAACATTTGGCAATGATTTCCGGATTCAACAGCAATTGTGCTTGGTAAGCAAGGCTGCTGTGCTTTGGCTTGTTTTTTGTGTGTTGCTTCTGATTTGATTTCATTTTAACAGGAGACACAGGTCGAGTGAAAAGGGAATTGTCGGAAACTGGAATTTTTATGGCCAAAGGTCAGAATCCGAATTAAAAGGTGCCGGTTTTAGTGAGCGGAAAGGTACAGCCTTCATTGATGAGATTCCAACAGCAAGTATCAAAGTTCATGATGTGGGAGCTGAGAACAAGAATGGTGAAGAACCTGCAGGCAAGACAATCAATTGTATGCAAAGACTGAACCAGAGACTTCTACAGAACAATCAAGCAAGTGGCAACCAACTTCCAAACTGGATGCTTCAGTTGCAAAGCGGGTTTTTGAGTCCACGACGCGAGAACGTTAAAATTCAAAACAACATTGCTTGCTGGAATACTGCAAGCAATGGAACAAGGATTCAACATAATCAATGGACGAAATGTCAGGAGCAAGGGCTGCACTGCAGCCAGCACGATGTATGCCCAGACCACCAGGGGAGCAGCAGCAACGGCAGCTACTGCAGCTGCAATTGCTGCTGCAGCTGGTGCTGGTGCTGACAATCAGGGTGCCAACTTGGATGCCCTCTTGATGACTAATCCCGTAACCCTGATGCCGAATCCACGAAGTCGTTATCATGACTTGTGGAACGAGCATCTACATGGGGTCGGGGGGGGGAGAAAGCCTGCAAGGCTTTTCTCCGAAACCGAGCAAGTGCAGGTGAAGTATAAGAAATTGAGACAGATGGTGATCTGTGATGTGATTCGCAACCTTGTGAGCTTGGGGCACAGTTTGCAATGGGCCATAGGCATGAACCACAATGTCTATGGCCCTCAAACAAGTGTGACACTGATTATTACTACTAGGCTCTGGAGAGACAAAGACAATGGGACTCTCAATCCCAATCTTCAAATTAAGGTGATTAGATATAATGCAAATGATGCATGTGATGGGTTTTGCGACTTAGGAATTTTGAATGTCGCAGCAATCTCTCTACCATAGTGTTGCTACGACAGTACAAAGTTTTGGTATGCATAATTCTAGTGGACTCTCCATATTGTTTCAACGTATCTTGGTCTCCACGTACCCCTTCCTATGGTGTTGCATATTGTGGAGCATGAATTCGGTATACTTACGTAGAGTCTACGAAATACAACTGGCATTGTATTGTCACTGTAGAAAATCGTGGGTCTCCTATTTATACCTTGCTCTAGAAAATGGGGGTATGGTCCTTGCAGATGACGTAGATGTATAACAGATTCTTGCTCTCTGGAGCATAGTATGGAAAATCGACTCCTATCGTACGGAGGGTAGGTTTTCTACGGCAAATAATGCGACAGAATTCGACTCTCCCCGGAAGTAATCACGGATACTTCTTGAAGTAATCATGGTATTGAAACGTACTCCGAGTTCTGATGGTGTTCGTGCTAATTTGTTGCAATTTCAACGTTCCTTGCTCTTTCAACAAAGAACAAAAATAGGTTGAAGCACTGAAGCAAGTATAGTGTATCATGGATGTTGCCCAACTGGAAGCCCAACGTGCCCAGCGTTTCCTTGGTGGCACTGGCAAACTGTACAAACCTTCACTTGACCACCTGATGTCGTTCATTGTGGGTCGGCCCTTTGCTCGGAACTACATATACAGTGATGATGAGCTCAATGCTATCACGCCTGCTCACGTACTACAGTGGATGAATTTCAGGACGTTTGGCACCATTAACCCTGCTGTCGATGCTAACCCATTTCTGCAAGATCAAGCTCTCTGTACTGGAAGAAAGCCGTATCGTTCTTTCATCCCAACAGATTAATGGTTTGGAGTGCTGGTCGCAATGAAGGGAACCCAACGCGAAGCGTAGAGATCAACAATCTGATTAAAAGAGTGAAGAAGAAAGAGGTAAGGAAACAGGGCGTGGCATCGCAGACTCGAAGGGCGATTACAGAATTGGAATTTCGTACATTGCATTCAGTTTTTCGTGATGCAAGTAATAGTATGCTGTGGAGGTACGGTATGAGTGCTTTGATCAATTTCCAGTTTCATGTTATTGCAAGGATTGATGATACAACGCAGGTATTGATTGATCACATTCGCGTCCATGATTCGTTTCCAAATTGCTTGAAAACCAAGTTAAATTGGTCCAAGAATGTTGGGGATGAGCGAGATGCACCATGGCAAATTGTTATGGGATCTATGGACACAACGTACTGTGTCCTGGTAAGTATGGCTGTATGGATGGAGATGAATATGCGTACCAATGCAAATGCTGCAAATTCGCCGTATGTATTCTCGTTCAGTGATGACGTCGCTGTTCCAAGCGGTGGACTGAAGGCAAAATGTATCGCACAAACTATCTTCGGTCAGAAAGTCTTCAAGATGGAACAGTTTCGTAACACTGCTGACAGTGGGTCATTGCTCGGAAGTCACAGTATTCGGAAATACGCAGCTACCCATGCAAGGAAGTGTGGCTGCAACAAGGATGAGAAGGATATTCGGGGTAGGTGGAAATCGAAAGGACGAGTTTCTGACGTGTACGATGATGTTGAGCTTCCATATCCAGATGCCAAAGTTGCCGAAAAAACTGTCCATCGGAGGTGCTTGTTTTTACTTGTTTCCTAACGAAGATGCGAATGTCAATGGTGGTGTGGTTGACGCGACAATTGGGAACAACATTGAAATGCTGAGGACGTTCGTTCTGACTCAAGTTGTGCCTAACATCAGACGTCGCGTACCCGAATCATGTGCTTTGGTTCTTTGGAAAGGCTTTTCTGTGGTTCATTTATTCTGACGATGCTGTTTCGGAGAACTTTCTTCCCGAAGAATTCAAGAACCGAATCAAACTGGAGTTGAATGAAATACTGACGGCCTCAGGTGTGGATGTGGAAATCAACAACTTCAATCCAATTCGTCGAGTGCCAGTGATAGTGAGTGGCGACCAAGGAAGTGTTTTTATCGATTGCATTGAAACAGAAGATCAGGGAGGAGAACAACAAGTCAGAGGCGGTGGTGCAGTTCTTGTTGGTGGCATTCTTGGTGCAGCAGGAGGGAGGCCGGCCGGAGGTGGGATGAGTGCACAACTGATGGCAGTTCACTCATTGGCGACACAACTTCGTCGCGAGATCCATGAAATCAAGTTGGCACAGGTGGCAGATCGAGCGGCAATGCAGAGGTGCTTCGGAATTGTGAACACGGGTCTGAGGAGGATTGGTATGGCACCAGCTTTCAGGGTTGTTCAAGGAGTGGGTGGCGTTGGTGCAGGCCATGATGACAACAACATATTGGCCGCGGCAGGTTTACAAAACCTTGCGAGAGCTGCTAATGCAAGTCTGAGCCCGTGCCCTCGCAACCTGTATGATCTGTGGACTGAGTACACAGTTGGTTTAGGAGGGAGGAAGCCCGCATCTCAGTTTTCACACTGTGAACGCGGAAAATCGAAACACAAGTTTTTTCGTCGCAACGTAATTTGGAAAATGGTGAAGCACTTAGTGGATTGGGGATTACATCTGACATGGCAATTGACCGAATCTACTCAGTATACGGTGCTCAAACAAGTGTTACAAAAATCATCAATGCTATCATTGATGACAAGAAAAGGGGCAGGTTGAATCCAAATCTAGTTATGTAATTGTTCTTTGTTTTGAACTCCTGGACGAGTAGTTACATGTTACATGCACTTCTTCGCTTCGTAATCGTACTCGAGTATACACACATGCACTCTATTCGTTTGTACACGAGTACTCGTGCACTGAAATAGGATACTTGTATGACACTTCTACATACACTTAAGCAATACGAAGTCCTACCTAGTTGTATTCCAAATTGCACTAAAATCAAATACGTTCGTAGTACACTACAGTGATATCATTGACACAATTTCTAGTATCTAGTTTTTGCAACTACGTTCCGTCCGTCGTCCGTTCCCAGTACACCACCTACGAAGCCTCTCTCTAAGTGACACCATGTCCGAAGGAGCGGCATCTTCCCCTTTTCCCACCATGACATCCCTCCCTCCAGACGAAGACCCCATCTTTGGATTCCGCATCTCAAAGTGGTTCGAACCGTCTGAGTTTACTCCAAATCCGCCTGAAACCAGTGAAGAACGCTACAAACGTCTTCATGACGAAGCAGAATACCGCCATTCTACTAATCAAACCCTCTGGCATCGATACGCCACACTCGGAAGATATGTTGTTGACGGCAATACCTTTGATCTCATCTGCAAGGAATATGAAGACAATCCGATCCGTCTTCATCTCGTCATCTGGTTCCAATACATGTACCATGTAGATCGAAAAATGGACATCCCGGACAAACTTGATGACTGGGCGACAAAACGCTCCCAAGCCTACTTGGCGATTCATGCACCTGGCGCCCTTCATTTGGACACTTTCAAAGTATCTTGGAAGAATTTTTCAAATACGAAACCAGTATTCAATCCGTGGAAAACTGTGGGCTCCAAATCTCGTCAGAAAACCAAGCAGAAGTCTATTACTATATCGGCGAACATTCCTAAAGCTATCCAGAAACAATCGGTCACACCAACTATTGTGGAAGAAATGGAAGAAGAAACCCAAGGGCCAGTTGAACCGCCTCTACCACCATCACAAGGAAAAAATCTCCAGCCTCAGAAAACCTTGATCGACAACGACTCTACTGCTTCGTCAGACGGCAAGGTGTCAGCACTCATCCCAAATCTAAATGTCCCGGTAAACGACGGCACAATGCGTATTACTCTCAGGTGGCATACAAAGTGGAAGTATCTCGCCTATCGAAAACTCATCTCAGATGACAGCTTCGATCTACGATCTTCTTACTGAACTTTTCAAGGACGAGGATGGTCTTCTCTACAAATGGGACGACGAGGGTATGGAGCACTTCAATTCCATCTCTACAATGTCACCAGCTGAAGTAAGATCCTTTATATCTCCTTCGATCACAATTATTCCGAGCCAGTCGATGGTCATTGTCCCATTAAGATTTGGGTTCACGGGAAAAAATTCTTCAAGCTGGAGGAATCACCAAAGGACCAAGGCAGCTCTTGCTCGAAACAACGTTACCGTGGGTATGTCTAATTCCAAAAGCACGAGCGGGAAGTTAGTCATCGCGGGATACATTCTTTTGAAAGCTCCTCGAACTACCCATCGACTCAGGTATCTTCAAAGTCTTCGAAGCAAACTTCCAGACACGACACCAGCATTCGATATTTTACTCTACCGCCGAACACCCTTGGAACAGGATATAAACCATCTCGTGGTCCAATGTGGAGAACATCATGTACACCCGTTGAGCCAAGCTTTACTTACATCCTTAGATGGATCAGGCGCAGGTGTCTACATACCAAGATTCGCTTTTGCCAGTATGTCGAGAGAAAAGCAATGATTCTCTTCGAAAAACATGACTCGTATATTAAAGCACTTCGATTCATCCCTCTATCTCCGATGATCAACAATCTTGATACTATTCGCACAGAACATTTTCCAGACGGGACAACCATTGAGAGGTCAGTCAGAGATTGGGCATCTACTATCCTATCAGCCGATGGCAAGGAATCAGCACACTGTGACGTGGTCAACGGAGGTTACGACCAAAGTCTTTTCTGTTGATGGCACCCCAGCACGAAGCTACTGTCAAGGCAGCATTTGAGGATTATCGCCGCAGAGTGTTTCCATTTACACTACGTGAGGAACGTTTCCGAGAGACAATCGGCCCCCCTCCGTCAGTCATACATGTAGATCTAAAAGTCCGGGCAAATCTTCAATTCGTTGACAAGCTATCATCTGTAACTACAAACTGGAAGCCATCGGATGATACATCTTACTCTGAAGCAGAAGAAGAGTCAAGCAATGTTTCTAACATCTCCCAAGAGCAACAACGACAAGAAAGCGACCGACTCAACACGGACACTGGCACTCAGAAGGACCCCAACGGAGCGAAGATGCCCCCAACCCCACTCGAGTCCTTACAACGAATGTACGAACAGCGTTCAACTGACAATACGTTAGCATCCAGTACGTCATTGCACAGTGGATCAGACAGATCTCGCCAGTCGATGTTATCAACATCCAGCGCAAGATTCATCGAACTTGAGGCAAGGATTACCCGTCAACAAACTGACTTTGATCGAAAGGACAAGATATCTTCGGAACGTTTGTCGCAAATTGAGAGGCAGCTACACCGATTTGACGAAGTCGATACAAAACTAGACACGATGAAAAGTGATATAGACAGAAAAATCGACGGGTCGCAAAAGGCTCAGACAGCGGAAATTCAAATCATGAGTGGGCAAATCTTAACAGTCATGGAAAAGCAAGTGGGGTTTGGAGCGTCAATAAACATTTTGAGTGACAAGATCAGCTTGCTAATGGGCCTGATTACCGAGAAGAATCAATCAGAGAACCCAGACGACAACGTCAAACTTCGGAGATCTTCGCCAAACGCATCTCGGAGTGTTCAGCTAAACGACATAACTGCTGGAAAGGGACCATCTCAACTGAGACACACCAATGTAATGTCGCACCAAAACCCAAGACACGCGAGTGATGCCAGGGAAGAAGAAAGAAGTGTATTATCTCATCAGTCATCGGCAACAAAATCCTCATCCACATCCTCCACCGGATCTGAAAAATTACGATCTCCAGAGAAGAAAAAGCAGCGCCCTGTCACGTTTGATAAAGACGAGGAATATGATAATGATGAAATAGAGGATGACATCGACATGGAGGAACTACAAGAGGAACCCGAAGAAATGATTAATTACAACAGTGATACCGTCGATCAAGGGGAGGATCCCACCTCAACACTACATGACGAAACAAACACCCAACCTGATTTGGACATTATTCCTACTGATCTGGAGAGCCGATACAAAAACCAGCACTCTTCTGATCAGTGCGAAGAATCATGATTCGAGATCTTGAAAGTGTAAGGGGGGATGAATATGATGATTCCTCTCCGATCGTCTACAGAAATCAACCGCTAAACATGTCAACTCCACGTATTCCAATATCCAGACTTCTGCTTGTGCCAAAGGCTAGACCAGGCAGAAAATGCAGAGATACGCCCTTAGATCCATATCCGACCAAGTACTACGGTGACGCCATTATACAGAAAAACAGCTCATCAACAAGAATTTTCTTCCACAACGTGAAAGGACTAACCTATTCTACTGCAGGAGAAGATTACCGCTACTACTTATCATGCCTTCAAGCATACGATATAGATATAGCAGGTCTCTCAGAAACAAACACGTGTTGGTCTCACCAACATCTGGCGGCGGAGTTCCGTGCAACTGTGCGACGCTATTATCCGCAGAACAAAGTCACGTTCGGTTGTGTTTCACCACTGATAGACAAATGTCTCGAACGAGAGTCTTATCAGTCGGGCGGAAATCTCACACTAATAACGGAGCCCTCGTAGCTCAGGCTACCGCATCAAAGGTTTCAGACGATCCCAAGGGCTCGGCAGATGGAACAGCGTGACTCTGGAAGGAAAAAGCGACTCGAGAATTTCTATTATTACGGCATATCGATCATGCCCAGGATCTATAAAAACGTCTCCAATCGGAAGCGTTTTTTCTAGAGAGTACACATATCTCAAAGATCAAGGTCATTCATCTTTAAATCCCCGCACAGTCTTTCTTGCAGATCTCCATGAATTTATAAGGCCAATGCAAGAACAAGGAAACGCCATTATCCTTATGATGGACGCCAACGCAACAATTGAGAGTGACCAGAGGTTAGCATCCTTCATTCAATCATGTTCTCTACATGATCTTCACGCAAACGATCCAGCCACATCTACATACATTGGTGCAGCAGCGAGGCGCATCGATTATATCTTCGGATGTCAGAAGATTCGAGAGGTTATGTCACGCTCGGGAACTTTATCGTACTCAGAAGGCCCTCAATCCGATCACCGCGGCTTATACGTCGATCTCGAGTTAGGTTCTTATCTTCAAAGTACAAAGATGAAGATATCTCAACCAACACATCGTTCGCTCCAGACTGGGAATCCCGAGCTGGTATCATCTTATCATTCGAGTATGCTCCAATACTATTCGCAACATAACATGGAAAAACGCATTGATGATCTGTTCGATAATCATCAATCTCTGTCGAGAGAGGAAGTACGTAGGATTCTGACATCTTGGGACAATGACCAAGGACGAGCTATGCTACATTCAGAACGCCTGCTAAGACGTCCTCCAAAAAAGTACCAATGGTCTCCCACACTACGGAATGCAGCAATTGTATGTCGTTATTGGAAGTTGAGGCTTAGAGAAAGTTTGAACGGGGAAGATTACCAATGTACGTTTGCAAGGTGGCAAGCTCAAGTTCAAGTACACGATCCGGAGTTTATCCTTCCCCATTTAGGGGAAGTCCTACCAATAGCACGCATCCGGGAACGATTCAACCAAGCTACTCGGTTCTTTCGTAAGTGTCAACGCTCCTCGACAGATCTTCGTTTGAAAACATACCAGGATTTGCTGGACTCATACGAGGAAGACACTAATCCAAATACACAAAGTGAATCAAAAAGGAAGGCAAAGATAGTTCAGAAAACTATTTCAGGCGAGATATGCAAAACCACCTTTCGGAACATTGGTCAAGTTGTCAAACCGTCAACATACGCCAGTATATCAAAATTACTCATTCCTCGTCGACGAGCTGACGCAAACACGCCATTGCAATCAACGGAAATCTACTCCTTTCTACAGACAACGGATCAGTCCGACTTACTATGGGAAACAATCTTGGACAGATCGGAAATCGAAAAACATCTTCTCGATTATAACAGGGAATCTTTTCGTGCGGCAGCGGAATCACCATGTGGACACGGAGTCGTACATGACGCCATAACTTTTTCGAGTCTATCGCACGAAGCCTCTGAGCTCCTATCAGGAACAGTACCATCCGAATGGCATGGAGACGATGATATTCTTCGCGAGTTCCTCGCATCTTTCACGATCCCACCAACGGTAAAAGATCACGGTGACATATTGACTGAAGTCTCAGAAGCTGATATCTGCCGAGGTTTTAAAACATGGTCGGAAACAACTTCAACGTCTCCTTCTGGCCGTCATTTAGGACATTATAAAGCCCTCGTTCAAGAACCTACCTTGCTTCGATGTTTCAGTAGATTCATTAATATTGCGATCTCAAGAGGGATTGCAATACCAAGATGGTGCAACGCAACAAATGTCCTAATCGAGAAGGATCCCGGCTACCCTCGGATTAACCGACTTCGAATCATTCACCTTTTTGAAGCAGATTTCAATTTCTACCTAAAACTTCAATGGGGTCACAGGTTGGTTCGACAAGCATGCGATTTAGACCTTCTCCATTCTGGGCAACATGGATCAGTCCCCCGCCGAACATCGTTGGATCCCATAATGCTTACACAGCTAACAACGGACTTGTGTCGCATTCTCAAACATGACTTCGCTCGATTTGACAACGACGCTTCATCATGCTACGACAGAATTATCGTGGCACTGGGGATGCTTGCAGCAAGACGCTGCGGAATGCCTACTAATGCTATTCGTCTTCATGCAGATGCTTTACAATTTATGAAGTACACTGTAAAGACCATACACGGCATATCAGAGGAAAATTACCATGGCACAGCATATGCTCCGCTATTTGGAACAGGACAAGGAAGTGGAGCATCACCTTCCGTATGGTTGACTTTGGTGGTCATAATGCTCAATACATTGGATCGCATAGTACCGGATCGTATAAACTTCGTGCCAGTCCAAGGAAAAGAAATCATTCAAGGCTAGTTGACGCTTTCGTAGACGACACATCACTGGGCTTTACATCAGCGGGGAACATGGACTATGATCAACTCATTCAACGCCTTCAAGACATCGCGCAGACGTGGAGCATATTCTATTTCTCTCGGGCGGAAAACTGAATCTTTCAAAATGTTCGTGGTATGTCCTCTCTTGGGAGTGGAAAAGTGGCAGACCAACTCTTCGACCAATCACCCCGCAAGACAAAAGATACATCTCAAACAAGGTGACCAAACGCAAGAACTCGAGATAAGACGAACTGCTCTAACTGAATCAACAAGGATGCTGGGCGTGTATATCAACCCATTGGGTGATTTCTCCGATCATCTAGAGAACTTACGGAAAAAAGCACATACATACGCATCACGTCTTATGTCGCCTCGTCTCACGGCAGCTCAAATACGCATTTTCCATAGGTCCATATACATACCATCAATGCGCTACAGTTTACCAGTCCTGGCAGTGGATGAAGAAGAACTTGCAACAGTACAATCACGAGTGGTACAGGTAATGTTACAACGAATGCATGTTAGTAGCACGATACCGACTTCGATCCGTCACGGACCGCTTGAACTCGGCGGACTCGGGATATACGATCTTAGGACAGAAGCAGGATTGGAGGCATTGAAATTTTTCGAAATGCGATTTACGCAGATTCGGAAGTGGGAAATCTGCTTGAATTAACCTGCAATACTCCCAACTGGAATCGGGCATCGGAGAACCAATATTAACACATCCGAACATATGTCTGCCATACCTCACGCCGTCATGGATATTGTCTCTTCGACAATACCTATCATGCCACAACATGACAGTGACTATCACCGACTCCTACACCGTACCTCTTCAGAGTGGCCTCGATCAGTACATTATGCAACGTGAACACCTTCAACGATACACGCCGAGGCAGCAACGCGACTTAAATTTGGTAAGATTGTATTTACAAGTCACAACATTATCGGAGATGTCAGATCCGGAACGTCAGCAAGCAATCCATCTGGATTACCTTGACGCAAAACGGCCCGTCAATTGGATAAGTGATCCTCGATGGCCTCGACAACCAAACATATCGGCGTCACAACGTCGCTTATGGAAAAGATATATCACGTCTGTTTTTCTTCGCTACATTCCCTACTGGAAGGTCTCACCTTCACATCATCAAGACAAAGTATCGGACCATCGGCAACTCAAGATTCTATACCTACGTCTTTCGCGTCGCTCCAAGAGTACCTACGTACGTTACCAAGGACTCAACGTCGATTAATTTCGGACTGGACGCAACACGCATCAGACCTGCAAGTATGGAGAGCCATGCGATCTCGAGAAAAACTACACTTGGCAACCGATGGAGGACTACTTGGATCATCAAGTACTCACGGTTGGGTTTTAGCTACAAGCAAACTCGTTCTTTTTACTGGAGCAGGCCCAGTTGATGGTCCTTTTGATTTAGCATCATCAACTAGGAGTGAACTCGGCGGGCTAGCAGCATCTCTCGTGTTCATCGTGGCCATCTCTCGACATTGGGGACTGCGCCATAATGCATCATTCAAATGGTACGCTGACAGCAAGGCAGCAATTTCGAGGGTTAACAAATTTGCTCGTTCACAAAAACACGCCACAAGAATGCCATATGATGCAGACCTTTTTATCTCTTATACGAAGCCTGCTCAAAGAACTTCGACGTCCATTCAAACCGCTATGGGTGAAAGGTCATCAGGATAAAACACGGTCATACGACACCCTACCCCGTTCAGTACGAATGAATATCGACGCTGACGTTCTGGCCACGCAATATCGCACTCACGGGCGTTTTCAATCATCACAGTCTGTGGATCATCAGCAGTGCCAACAAGTCTCCTTCACCATTAACGGTCGACGTATAAACAGTCACTTTGACGAAAGTATAAGGTACCATATTAATGGATACCACTTGAGACGATACTTACAGCATAAGAACTCTTGGAGTGACGAAACCTGGAATGAAATTGACCTCGCTACGTTTGGAAAATCTTTTTGTCGATTAAGCCCAACAAAGCAGGTCCGACAAACAAAATTTGTACACGGCTATCTCCCGATCGGAACGAGAAGGTACAAGCAGGCTCGGATAAAGGATGAGAAACTGAAAGTGTGTCCGTGTTGCAAACTTCCACGAGGAAACGGAAACGCATCTTCTCAGGTGTTCAAAAAATCCAGCTCAAGCATCGAGTTTACGTGAACTAGCTCGCTGTATTCACGGAGGAGATACTCACGCGGTGAAGTACTTGATCTCTGGGGCAATCCGACACTGGTCGACACAGGATGATCCGTATAACCCTGACATATCCGAATATCCGTCACATCTGCATTCATTAATAACTTCCGCACTTGATTCACAAGCAAAGATTGGTTGGGAACAGATGATGAAGGGTTTTCTAAGCACGACGTGGCGAACGCTCGCATCAAAGGATATGTTTGCTGAAAAGCCGACAAATGATGATCGACAAGGAGAATCTACGATTAAGACAACAATGAAAGGATTAGCAGAGCATTTTTCACGGCTTTGGGAGGCACGCAACAAAGTCCTACACGATACAAAGGATGAGGAAATGCGCGATGTCAGATCGATGGAAATCGCAGAAATCAAGTATTACTTCAGTCGACCTCATTTGCTTCGTTTCGACGATCGACACTATTGTGAAGGTTCTTTGGCAAAACTGTTGAATGGACGATCATCTAATAGACGCAGGTGGTTACGACGAGTGAAGACATCAATTGAGATTCAGAAGGTACAAGGATCGCGACAAACACGAATCACTTCATTTTTCAGTCCCACATGAGTATTAGTTAAAAACACACAAGTCCTCGCGAGGAAACTCGCCAGGATGGGGTACACAGGTCTGGCCTCACGGCCGGAGCATGGTGAAAACCCTATAATTAGTTATGTTATATACAGTGATATCATTGTCGACATCCTGTTTGTCAATGGAGTGAGCTAGTAGGTTTGTGTAGTACAACTCTGAGTATCTGGTCCTGTAGTTCATTATGAGGTGCACTGAAATTGGGAGCTCCTGCACATTCTTGATGAGTTGTGGTTCTCCACGCCAGCGCATATAGGAAATGTTATGATCAACCTGTCTAATTTGTCGTATGGAAGTTGGACTTCCACTGACCCAGCATTAGCACCAGGTCTCGTTTCGTGACGCAGCGACGCAGCCCAATGCACAAAACAGTTCGCGGATGTAAGGACAAAATCGCATTTGTGCGTTGTGCGCCATCCAAATGTGCGAAGCGTCTGAGGCCTGTGATGGACGTGCTCGACTCATATGCTGCTGGGGCATAATGATTCGAGAGAACGCAGGAGGAAAACGCAAATGCAATATGCACTATGAACAACTTCATGGAGAAGATCTCATAAAACGCAAAATTGTTTGCGCCAAATGCCAAAGGTTGAGTGTTGACCTGAATTTTTCCCGTCACCCATTATGACGAAAGCCTGTTCCCTCGTTCGTTTTGCCCTCCTTTTCTATGTAATCATGGTTCACATGAGCCCTCAAGTGAATGCTAAAATCTAACAATGTCATCAAGAAAGGTCGCTGCACCGGTGCGTCCACCTACAAGCTCAAGCTCAGCCCAGAGAATGGTAAAGTGGAGGTGGAATTTGAAGTGGACCAGAACAAGAACGGCGTCAATTGGGCCATCAAATTCTTTAGCAACAATGTTCAGTTTGCTTCGGGTACGTACATGACGGCGGCGACAAGCGGTTCCTTCTCCGCCGATCAGTTGAGCAGCTTTAGGTCTGGCACATTCAAGGTTGTTGCCACGCGTCCGGGCGAAACGTGCAATGCGTCCGCGGCTGCCAGCTTCTAAGCACGAAACTGTGACAGACGGCTCATCGACTGGAGTTTTCAACAATACCACGAACTTCGGCTCATGGCCGCAACTTTTGAGTTGAAGGACTACTTAATTTGATCAACGCTAAATGCAAACTACCATTAATGTGCGGCTCAGTCGCCGTCTGTGCGGGATACTTGTACTCGGAGTGTGGTGGAGTACAATGATAGCAGCGGTGTTGCGCCGTTGCCCCTACGAGTTCGAGTGTAGGGTGTAGGGCCGCAATCAGTGAGAACGTAATTAGACATTCTCAACGGCAAAAAAGTAGTCTAAAATTGTGTCGTTGACGCGGTACGCGGTCCGTTGTTGGGGTTAAGTAGAGCAAAAATATAAGTGTATACATATATGTATGGTCGACTGTCGACATCCTGATTTGTCGTTTGAGCGACCTAGTGTAAGTCCATATTCCCTACGTATTCCTCCTATGTACGAGTAGTTGACAACTCTACAGTAGTGAGTATTTATACCAGGGATTGGAAAAATAATACTGTCCCACGTTGAATCTGGTATTACAGTCCTCCAGTAGGTAGAATGGTATTGTGCTGTTGCACTGGGAGGTATTTTGGTATTGAAAAATCCTTCAGTCCGGTATGAATATAACTTCTCTTCATTTTTTCGAATCGCAGTACTTACTCGGTTCCATTGGTTTCGTCCGGTAGGTATGGCTGGTTTCACGAGTTGAGAACATGTAGTAGAAATTGTGTAGGGATGGTACAACATTAAGTGACATCACGGAGTGATTTCTGATCTGGCATACTCGTTCATTCGAACAACACGATCGGCATCGCACAAAAAACAGGGCTGCTGACCATGATAATCGAATGACTATTTCATCATCTTCCAGTCATCATCAGCCCCGCCTCTTTTGACATAACTTCAATAAACCAAGCAAGGAAGGCACTTGCCGAAAAAGGCGGGGCTGATTGGCCGTCATGAAGACGCTACAGGTGTTTTACCAGGACCAGAGGTTATGACCTACAAAGCGCACGTAAACGATCCTGAACATTGATCATCCCAGATTTCAAGGGTACAGTTGTTGGTTTCGGATTAACAGAGCTAGGAAGTATGAAATTAGAATTAATAGTATGTAGTGATATAACAGTACGCTGTACGTAAATGTCCGCACCGGAGCGCTTTTCAGAGTCCAGCATCAATGGGGAAATGTGAGTTGATACACATCAAATCTGGAAGAGCTTGCGTGTAGAACAATCTTGAGATCGCTGATTTCCTTTGCTGCCAAGTTAGCAGCCGGCAACATTGTTGAGAAAGCCGCCCGTGTTGCCGGCAACCACCGTGAGGTCCGTTTCCTGTTGTTAGCAGCACTGACGACTGCTGGCAACAAAATTACCATCATTTCAACGACAGACAACTGGGCTAGTAAGAGAGGTAACAAGAATACCGGTCAAATTGAACCCACGTCAATCATAATCACTCGTGCCATTCCTGGTGCACCCAAGGAAGTGATGCTGATCGACTGCTGGGGTTGTGCACAACCCACAACAAGGGATTCGTTGGCTGTCGGCCTTAGTACGCTCACAATATTCTCTTTGGTCAGACAAAAGAGTGGAAGCCTTGTCTTGACCACAATGTAGCATCACTCGCGCACTCAATGGCAAACCTTTCCCAGGGCTGTATCCCCTGCTGGACAGGTTTTTTAAACCGCTATGCAGTGTTGGATGAGGTCAAAAACAGCGGATTCACGACGACTAAAAACGGCGTTGATGGCGCTCTTTGAACCATGGAAGCTTCCTTCTGAAGTCAAGGAGGCGCTCCTCAGTGCCATTCCGCGCCCACTGACAACGCCACGCCAATGGGAATGGGAGGTATTCCAGTCGGGAAGATGCCCACTGATGATTCCGCATTACCACTCCATACGAACGACGACATGTGTAGATGCAAGGCAACCCTTGAATTCAGCCCAACTACGCTTACGCTTCCACTGATTGAGCGTCTTGTTAAGGCGTTCAAAACCCAGTGAATGCTTTTGCACCGACGCTTGAGAGGTGTGTCTTCGTAAGGAATGACACAAATGAAGCAGCGCAAGAAGAATAACAGGTTGTGGTATGGATTATGGAGATGTGATGTACGTGTGAGAGGTCCATTTTGGGGCTTCAACTAAATTTTTAGATTACGGAGTCTACGTGCATCTATGCATAGGATTTGCAGGCGCAGGATGAACCCAGCCATATAATGGTAGTAAAAACACTACAGTAACAGTAAACTTCAGTACTACAGTACAGAAATGAACCGTAAACACACTGATGCAGGACAGAACATTTATGGAAATTCCGACTGGTATTCCCGAACACCGGAATTCAAAATACTACCGACTAAACTCAGTAGAAAATAACCAAGGGTCTTGGTTACTGGTTGGTATATTGCAACTCGCAGGTAACCAGTTATTGGGCATTCTAAAAATCACAGTAGTGGTACAGTATAATACCATCGGTATTTGGTTACCGGTACCGGTGGTTATTTACTTCCAATCCCTGATTTATACAGAGGTGAAATATGGAATCCATACCAATATGTCATAGTACTAGTACCTGGTACTCCAGTTCTGTTTCGCGGTACGGAACATACCAGGCAGCCCTATTATTGTAGTTGCATGATAAATACTTTATGACATACGTACGCATACTTGTACCTATTATGGAATTCGGAGCGTCTGCATATCCGTGAATCTGTGTCGAGTCGTGGTTCTTGGCTTCTGCGAATCATTATCATGAACCAGTCTGATTGACCGTCATCAGTGACCTAGTAGAATAATTAGTAATATGCGATCTGGTACTCCAGTTCATCTCGTGACGTATCCCAACATGCTTGTACAAACCGGTGTGTGACGAGCCCGCACTTTTTACGCCTGGTGTACCCAGTCAAACTGATGGATGTCAAGGATTCTTGCTGCGTTACGAAAAATCAGTTCATCTTCGCTCTCATAAAAAAAAGCAAATTGGTTGTGCCGAAGACCAAAGGTTGTGCGTTGAAATAAATTATTTCCGTTACCCATCATGACTAACGCCCGCTCCCTCATTCGTTTTGCCCTCTTCTTCCTGGCAATCATGGTTCACATGAGCCCTCAAGTGAATGCTAAATCTTCGGTTATCATCAAGAAAGGTAAATGCACCGGTGCGTCCACCTACAAGCTCAAGCTCAGCCCAGAGAATGGTAAAGTGGAGGTTGAATTTGAAGTGGACCAGAACAAGAACGGCGTCAATTGGGACGTCAAATTCTTTCGCAACGATGTTCAGTTCGCTTCTGGTACATACACGACCGCGGCGCCAAGCGGCTCCTTCTCCGCCGAGAAGTTGAGCAGCTTTAGGTCTGGCACATTCAAGGTTGTTGCCACGCGCACCGGCGAAACGTGCACTGCGTCCGCGGCTGCCAGTTTCTAAGCATGAAGGTACGGCAGCAAGCTCATCGATGGGAGATTTCAGGAACCGGATCCTCAAGGAGTGCTTATGGATGCATCCATCCATCATGTAGGTAATGTGATATGTGATAAACGCAAAGGCATACTAGTATTCATTTTCGACAAAGTGATCTTCTCTTCAGTGCATTTGCGCTAGTGTGTGTGTTAATATGGGATCAATATGGTACTAGTCGGGGATATTGTTAGTACTACCGGTAGTACGAGTTTCTGTGCATACAGCAGAGATTGACGATGCATTTCTACATTGCTAGGAGTAATATCGTAACTGGGAGTGGCGTTTCTGCATAGCCTCAGCACATGAAATCGTCATCGGCATTTACCAGGAATAATGCGGTACACGCAGGTGGGAGAGGGTGCATAGTGGTACATGATTTCGCTATCCGGACTGCTATGATATCACCTGCGTTCTCCGAAGACAACAGCTCCGGTGACTTGAAAGGAGGGCTCATTGTTAACAGGCAAAGAAGAGAATAATGTCCTGGCAGTCTTTCATGAAAGCCATTGAGCCGATGAGCAAGTGAGCCCGTGAGCCCGGGTGAGCCCGGGTGAGCCCGGGTGAGCCCGGGTGAGCCTGAGCCGTGACGTATGTCGGCCGTACAAGTACTGGCGAAGTATGAATAAGCACGCACACGATGAGACAAGGCAGCGTGAGCATGTCCCAAGTCCCACGATGTGTGCAGTGTGCATTGTGCATGGTTCAAACTTGGACGGTTTGCTACTTACTACGTGTACGTGGTATTCATACATACCTGGTATGTACTACAACTGACTTGTGTATGAAATACGTCGTGGGAGCCCTACAGCTATATGTTTACACGAGTTTTTGTATCTAACGGTAGTATCTACCGGTGTAACGGTAGACCAGGATCCGATATAGGACATATAGTGCTTTCATGTCCCTCCCCTTGCTGCACCAACACCCTCACGGAGTGGATGTAGGAACTGAGCTATCGTCATCAAAACCCGATGCCATGCATTCGGAGCTATATAGGCGCATTCTCACCTTTGATGCTTTCGGTAGTGTCTGGTGAGCGGTTGACATGTTCATGATGCGCCAAGCAGCTGCCGCTCGCCATTCGAATACTGCTATTGCAGTCTGGAGACCTTCCCAACGATTCTTGAGTACTAGTATCGAGCATGAATTCGGTGAGGAACCTATAAGCAAAACGACACAATCTACCACCGTCCATTCCTCTCTCTCCTACGGTCCGATTGACTATGCTCGGGGCTGGGCATGGCAGCAAACACTGTTGCATCAGCGACTCTTGCGTCGTGCAAAACTACTTCAACAGCCACAAGAAAGCGTTGATGATGATCTACAGGACGACACAATACTTTTGTTCGAACACCTGCCTGTCTATACGTTGGGACGTGGTGCCGATGAATCTCACATAACAGTCGAAATTCCGGACCGTGATCGTCTTTCACGGACCTGTCGGCGACAGCGGGGCTCAGGGTCGGCGCGACTATCCATGGACAAGAGTCCGTTGTCCTCGACGACCATGACGACTGCCGACTCGGTCCAACATCTGTCGGAGATGGCAACGCCCGTTATAGCACCAAATGGAGTACCAATCTATCGCATTGATCGAGGTGGTGAAGTAACATTCCATGGTCCTGGACAATTAGTCGTTTATCCCTTGCTAGATCTGAAACGCTGTCCCATGCAGCAGGATCTACATTGGTATCTACGTCAAATCGAACAAGTGATCATCGATACACTGCACGACTATGACATTCCAACCACACGCGATTCTGACCATACCGGAGTTTGGTATCAATCGCCAAACCACAGGAACAACAAGGGTGACAATGGTCGTTTTGCCAAGGTTGCTGCCGTGGGAGTGTCGGCATCAAGATGGATCACCACGCACGGCTTTGCACTCAATGTTCGACCAACATTGCAGTATTTCGATGCATCCTACATTGTTCCCTGCGGAATCCATGACAAAGATGTGACAAGTATGGAACAAATCTGGAGAGAAGAAGGTAGGGAAACCGAACTTCCGACAGTCGACCAAGTGGCCGCGAGTGTCTTGAACAAAATGGAATCTGTTTTTGGAATAACGGTAGAGAAGAATGCAATCATTAAAATACATTAGCGTAAAAAAATGGCTACCATTATCAATGATGGTCGCCCGAGGAGGATTGGAACCATTTGACCTCGACGATCCAGCCGCCGGATCCTTGAGTACCGTCACACACAGTCTCAGGCGATTGCGCTATAGGGTACAGTACTACAAGTACCGTAAAACTCTCTGGTTACAAGACCCCTCGGAGGATAAGACCCACCCCCGCCAAAAAAGGTCATTTCCCAGACATGTGCATGCCAACCCAGCTGTACGTCGTTCTCTCTAGAATGGACAACCTGACCAGAAAGAGGACAACAAGGGCTTCAATTCCATATATAACACTTACATAATCAGATGACGTTACGAATGATTTCTAGTCGAATATACAGGTGGATGGACAACAGTTTTGACGGATTCCTCAGGGTGCCAACAGACGTTTTCGGGTTTTCGGCCCATAAAACAGACATTGCTGTGTGAGATTCACGGGTTTCGCGTTGTCCAATTACAGGGATAATCTGCAACCGCACGACCCTGCGGCATCCCGTCATTCCAACCTTAAACTCAAGGGTATCGATTGAATACCTATTCATCCCGTCAATTTTTGAATTCGATCTCGCCCAGGCTTGTGGGTTTTGCATCGCGGCGTGTCGAACAGTCACAATTTGCAGGGAGCTGCTCGCACGGCAAGCACAATGACCCTCATGTTCCGATTCCAATCGATTATACTTCTCTTGATTGATGGCATCGTTGCAAACAGATTATTTCTCATGGCCGATGCGGCACCGTCAATGCAATATTGTACTAAAATACTGGTCTCGGCTGATTCGAACGGAGACGGAAGATTAAGTCGAAACGAATATGGGGACGCTCTACGAACTTTTTTGAGACGCGACATAATATCGGACGTGTTCGATGATGCTTCTGACGACGGGGTTTCGCAGAGACTGCAACTTATCTTCGACGACTTTCGCGGTCCAGATGATTCTCTTGATATAGTGGGGGCGCTCTCATTGGATTGGACATGTCGAGCGATTGTCAAAGCGTTTGACGAACCCATTGTGACGGGGAGGACTTCGAGCAGCGTTGTAACTCAGCAGGATGAAGAACGCGAAATTTCTCTAGAGTATTGCTTCGTGGCAATGACTATCAATGACAGCGAAGGAGATGGATATTTGGACTCGACGGAGTATCTACGCTTTGCTAAACTTTTGGCATTAGAGGACTTGGATTGCGCAACAAAATTCGAAGATCTTCCACAACAGCTCCAGGATAGTTTCGATGCCAGAAGTTCAAATGAGCTTGTTTCAATCGTTGGAGCAAAGCCAACCGACGTTGCATCGAATGAGCAGGTACAATTTCTGACGAACTGGTGTATTGAAACAATCTCCCTGGTTGGAGAAGCAAGCGGACTTTGTGGTGTACCGACCTTGGCACCAAACACTGAGTTGCTACCGGTTGCCTCGAGTGTCCTGGAGTGCTTTTACAGTTACGCCCAGGCAAACGAGAACGAGGACGCTTGGCTAAGCCGTCTGGAATACATCATTTTTGTGCAGAGGCTATCCGGTAACGACACTTCGCTTGCCAACCTAAGTTTCAATGAGCTGCCCTATGTTTTACAGAATAATTTTAATGATCTTGCGGTGGATGATGCTGAGATTGACATCTCAGGTTCAGAGGCAGGATCAACGCCGACTACGGAAGAGCTTGAATATCTGACGCGAGTTTGTTATAACACCACCACCGCAATACAATTGGCTTTGTCACCGGGTTCTACCATGCCAATACCGGCCCCGAGTGCGATTCCCACAATAGAGACATCAACGCCGTCAATTCAGCCCACATCAGAAAGTCCAAGTAGAATAAGTCTACCAACAGAAAGTCCCTCTTTCAACACAGACGGCCCAACAGAGCACGCTGAAGTTGAGACCCTTGAACCAACTGAGGCTCCCAGTGACACAACCCCTCGACCCACAATCACGCCGAGTATAATGTCCTTCGACCCCAGCGGGTCAAGTCAGGCTCCACCCACAAGTGCTCCAAATATAATATCCTTGGAACCTAGTGGATCGACTCAGGCTCCAACCAACGCATCCCCTCAACCCACAAAATTACCGAGTACAATATCCTTGAAACCCAGTCGGTTAAGTGCGACCCCTTCTTCGTCAAACACCATCCCATCACTGTCTCCTACTGGATCGACAGGCGTATTCGAAGTGAGAAGCACATTTGTTATCTCCAACATAGTCGGAATATCAGCAAGCGACCTGAGTCCAGTGGCGGAGGAACGATTACGGCTAGACGCCAGCTACAGCCGGCTAGTACAACTAGTAACAAATAAGGAGTTCGGAGTCGAAGGATCGCGTCGACAAGCTCGACTCCTGAGAAGACGACTGCTGGTTCAATACATCTCGCAAAGTGCCCAAACCGTGAATCTTACTGATGTTTCATGCCCTCTTGCATCTGCGAACAACACGTTGTGTCAGACTGTTGAGGCATCATTCAACATCAACGCTACAAGTGATGAGAACCTTGTGACAGTTTTGGCTGACGCCAAAGCTGCTGTGGACGCCGGGATTCAAGAGGGACAACTGCAGTCCTTGTTGGATGAGCTGAATACGCCCCTCCGCATTGTGGTACCGTCAAATTCTGGAAATGAGACAATGTTCACGATATCTGCCTCCTTTGTCATCGCAAACCGCATGGGCTTCAGTGCTGTTGCATTCTCGGAAGGATCAAAAGGGTATACTGATATCAGGGCTGCTTTTGGTAACCTTTGTTCTTACGTCGTCCAGGTCAACGGGACTGGAGCTCAGTACGTCGCCAACAGTTATCGAATTTTGGACGTCTGCGACATAAAATGTCCCAAATCACCCGCAGGCGTCTTTTGTCAATCCGTATTTGCAACGAGCCAAGTCGAAATTGAGGCGACTAATCCAGAATATATGGCCAATTCCATCACATCTGCTGTGGAACATGAGATCGAGATTGGCACGCTACAGACTCAGTTGGATTTCATCAATCCATGGTCGTCATACAGCATTGAGGAAGGATATGTTCCCACTTGTCCTGAAACCACTCAACAGTAAGCCCCATGAACGAGACCAGTCAGAAGGAAAGTCCAGCAAGTGACGGGAGTGGCACTAATTCCACCAACTTGACCTCAAACGTCGCCATTGGGGTGGGAGTTACTGTTGGTGTATGTATTCTTCTCGTTTTCTGTTATCTTGCAAGACCAAGACAACCGGCGAAGCCTTTAACAACCTTCACACGCGGTGATTACATTGATGAATTCGGCACCACCGGACCAGGAAGGGCAAACAATGCACAAGATAACCTGGACGATGATGATGGATACTACGAAGAGGAATATCGATACGCACCAGTTCAAACCCGTATCCCGATATCACCCTACAAAGTCGAGGATCAACGCTTTTCGCAAGTATTTGGTCCTCCCAAGGTCTCACCCACGCCACTCCTAGGTCGCTCTTCTACCACTCCGCCAACGACGACGGGTTCTTCCGCATATGCATCCCATGGTTCGGAACAGGCTTTCCGACGAGGTGCAAATTCCTCTAGTGACAGCAACGCCTCAACTCCGCCTGCTTCCATGCCTCGCGTACCAATGGGCGCGCTTCGCGCGCCAATTGCAGAAGAGGAGGAGGATAGCGAATCGGACGATAGCAGCAGTGGTAGCAGTGGAAGTGGCAGCAGTGGAAGTGGTAGCAGTGATAGCAGTGACGATGATTCGGACAGCAGTGGCTCCAGTTCCGACGGCAGCGACGGAAGTTCTTCTTCGTCTGACGACGACGACAGCGACTCGGGGTCCGAGTCCGACGAGGATTAGTCCAGGTTGGAGGGTTTAAAGACATGATGATTTGGGGCGAGTGTTCTCGTGGTGTCATTGTGTCACCGACGAACAAAGTTGATCGAGAGGGGAAGTTAAACTTTTGTACGTATCTAGTTGTTTCTAGTAGAGGCTTCCCTATGTAAATTCGTTCTGTTTCTACTAGTAGCCACCATATGGATTCGCGCCAGTTGACTGCATTGTGTTGTATGGAGCAGAGGGCACACCGAACTGGCTGAATGGATCCGCAGCAGCGCCATTGTTGGTAGTGCTGTTGCTTTCAAACGGATTGGCAGCCGGGTATGCATCATTATTATTAAAACCCGATAATGGGCTATTTGGTGGTTGTTGCACTCCACCAAATGCATTTGATTGTGTTTGTGCATCGTAACCGCTGTAGTTGTTACTGTAGTTGGCAACAGGCTGCATCGATGGTTGTCCAACCCCAAAGGGATTCGCAGCATCAGTTGCCTGTTGTGGCGGCGCGTTATAGGAGTAGTGATTGGTAGATGTCTGCACGGTTGGCGAGCCTCCAAATAGATCGGATGCGTCATTCGCAGAGGTCGGAGGAGGACCGTAAGTATTGGCCATGGTCATTTGACCTCCAAATAGGTTCGATGCGTCATTCGCAGTGGTCGGAGGAGGACCATAGCTGTTGGCCATTGTCATTTGACCTCCAAATGGGTTGGACGAGTCATTCGTAGTTGTCGGAGGAGGACCGTAGCCATTGGCGACGGTCATTTGTCCTCCATATGGGTTGGATGCGTCATGCACAGTGGTCGGAGACGTACTGTAGGTATTGGTCGTTGTCATTAGTCCACCAAATAGGTTAGCCGTATCAGATGTTGGTGCACCACTTCCATAAGTCTGAGCAACTTGCATCTGACCTCCAAATGCATAGGAGGCATCAGTCTGAGGTTGGCTGAACATGTTGTAGTT
The DNA here is from genome assembly GCA_022925895.1 of Fragilaria crotonensis. NCBI lineage: Eukaryota > Bacillariophyta > Fragilariophyceae > Fragilariales > Fragilariaceae > Fragilaria > Fragilaria crotonensis. The sequence continues at coordinate 27,702 of JAKSYS010000363.1, forward strand.
GTTGTATGTCGACTGTTCCGTTGGGACAAGCAAATCGGTCGAAGGGGCGGGGGTAGACGCAACGGGATTGAAGTCCAGCAAAAGGTCTGGAGTAGAGTTTGTCACTGGGGGATCCACTGGGGTAGGCATTGTCGAAACATCGACCGGAGCCCGACTGCTGTTGCACACCAGAGTACATGTGGCCCTTGGGTTCCGACGCAGGCAAAGCTTTTCGCTTCCTACAGGGATGGTTAGGGTACAAAAGATCGAGGATCGAGTTACCTTGAGTCGATGGCGGAACATGAGCACTTCCTTCCCTAGGGCAGTCGGAAAGAAGAATTCCATCAATCAACAACTCGAAGCACTTGTAATCGTACGATTCTCCCTTTGGTCTAGTGCGTGTTCCAATTAACTGAAAGTTCGATCCATCGTGCTGGAATTTAGTATCGATGAGGCTTGCACCACTATTCCTGGTGAAGACTTCTTCGATTCCATTGACAAAGATGCTTTGCTTTCCTGAGGTGAAAGACCAAACGAGGAGGAGATCGTATTCCTTGCCGTTGATCGAGAGCGCATGGCGACTTCCTCTTGCTTTCAGGGTTCATCTTGCCGACATCGCGTTCGGAGTAGTCAATCTGATTAATGACAGTCGCCATGATACTGATTGTGATTTTGATGATGCACTCGGAGCGCAGTGATTTGTGGTGAGGATCAAGGAGTGCTCGGAGTAGAAGCTCAAGGTTTGTGGATGTGACCACGTAGTTGTATACAATCTGATTGATTTGTGATCAATCGTACGTCGTTGTAACAATTGCTGCACTACTTGCCTTGCATGCATACCAAGTGCCAAGTTGTGCAACAAATTGACGTTGGAGGAATTTCGTGAGATCGTGTTTCGTCCACGACGAATGGCGTCGCTATAGTACTGCTGTGCGCTTCGGTGTGCGTCGTACATTGTCGCATAGGTATTTACGTCCTGATATGCACAATGCTCTCTTTCGATGGAGGCGGAGAACCAACACTGGATGGTGGGGAAGTAATATATGTGTATGTGTGTCACTCATCTATTTCGCGCCGCACATCTTGACAAGAACCCATAGTTCGATCGTGGATTTGGCCAAAAATCTGAAATCTATCCGTTGGAAGCGCACAGGTGCGCCGGTGCTCCACCTACCACCTCTCCACCACCTCGATCTTTTTCCAAAGACTGTTGCATCCATTCACGAAGAAATGTTTATCTTCGCCATGCTGTGCGGGAGTATCACATGGAAGTCGGAACGGTACTGTATGATATGCACGGTAGCAAAGTATGAACATATTCATACATCCGATCAATGCTGTGCATTGTACAGCATCTATGTCATATGACATATGACATATATATATTGCGTATATAATTAGTACGACAGTACCCCATACTCTAGTACCACGGTTTAGTTGGAGTACACTTGCAGAGAACACCCGAGCATCAAAGATGACAGTACTCCAGTACCTGGTACGAAACATCAACAACAAAAAACAAAAAAACTACCTAGCCACAACGTGGAGTACAGATCCCATCATTGTCTGCATCACAGTACCAGGTAGTTCGGGGTGGCAGGTAGGGATACGACTCGGAGGGACCATAGGGACCCTGTCCCTACTCTAGAGCGTAGCTGGCATGCGACTTCTGTAGTATTGGAAGTAGATTGGTACTCGGAGTACAATTGCACGATCTACCTGTAGGTTATAAACACTACGCTACTGTACATCCCTTGTCTTTATCATAATAACTCCCTAGCCTCAAATTCATCGCCGTCCTCGACGACCTCCTCATCCATCGATTGAGCACTGCTGTCAACGTCGGAATCGCCGTCGTCAGATCCACCGGCCGTCAAACCCTGCCTCATATTCATTACTTCCCCCGGTGATGCACGCACAATCAAGCTACCGGCATCAACGTGCGTCAACAAATCCATGTATTGTGTCACAAGCAAGACATCCATAACATGCGAAAAATCCTGATTCCATCCCGACGCAGCACTCTCCTTCATTCCCGCGGCAAGACATTTGCGTTGTTGTGCAGTTCCCATTCCATGCAAATACGCCACTTCCACACCCGCTTCCGCTCGTTTCACTCGAATCACCTTATCTGCTTCACCACGATGCACCATTGCCTCCTTCCTTCTCCGACATGCTTCCACTTCGTTCATGGCACGCACCACGGACGGCTGTGCGGGTCGTACATTGGTGCAGAGGGTTTGGACCACATGGTAGCCAAAGTCGTATTGGCTCAGGACGAGGCACAATCGCGTGTGCACCGCGTTTGCAATATCACCACGACGACCACCAAGGACGTCATCCAGAGTCATGGCGGGAACTTGGGCGCGGACAACATCAAAGATATAGGATCGGATTTGGATGTGAGGGTCGGTCAATTGATAGTAGGCTAAGTACGCCATTTCAGGTATCACCTTGTACTGGACCGAAACTTCAATGTGTACAAAGACATGGTCCTTTGTTTTTGTCTCACAGGCCACGTCAAGTTGTTGAATACGAAGCGATATCCGCGATGCTATGGTTGAGTAGGGCCAGCACATCAGGTGCAAACCAGGGCCAAGTAAATCAAATCTTCCGAAGTTCTCAGTTAGTCCAATCTCTTGAGTACGGACACATTGACAACATAGTCCTCCATGACTGAATAGTGGAATTGACAAATCCTTTGCAGGATTGTGATGGTTCAAAAGATTATGGTGAATATGGTGGATCAAAGAGTGACCTTGCGCGTCATCGAGGCTAGGAAATTCAGGAATAGGTTCTTGATTTTGCTGCTCGTGTTGAGTCTGTGGTATCCCAACCACCAAGGGGACTTCATAGTACAGAGATGGTGATACAACCAGATCACGCTCTGGACGATGGTATTGATTCTGGCGCCGTCGTCGTCGATTGTTCGTTTCCGAGTACCATTCGTCGCGAAACGCATCGGCACCGCTGTTCGCCACATTCTCCGAAAGCAATGGTTCACGCCCAAATTTCGAGGATTGCTTCCTTCTCATTCGAAGCGGTACCATCTCCATCTTGTTAAAGTGCTTGTGGCTTTACTGTGGGTATGGAGTTGGATGGTTGGCTCTTGGTATGCATGGCGACGACGACGACGACCACGACGACGATTGACATTAATGGCGTACTCCGAGTAGACTCCTTTACCAAGGATTCAGCAATCCGGATTCTTGTCTCTGGACTCTGCTACTGGTACATACCAGTCGTACAGATCCGTGTGACAGCATTGGCGAAGCTTCAGTCATGGTTTTGGGAAAAGTACTGGTACAAGTTTTTTACTCCGGATAGCATATTATCATACTATCATAGAAGGTACAGTACCAGGTAACGCGCTGGCGCCGTGGATCATGTTTTGTGTCATGGGGTCATGGATCCTACATCATCGCCCACACGACTTAACGGGTGTGCTACAGACGACCGACGGAGTACAAGTGTACTACACTGACCTTGGATGGTGAGCAGTGAGCACTGAGAGCATTCTCTATGGAGGGGTATATTTGAGTAAATTTCAACTTTTTTTCCAAAAAGCATTCTCTATGAGGGGGTATATTTGACATTTAGGGGGGGTCACAAATATACCCCCCCTGGTCAGATTTCGAAAATCTGGCCAGATTTTCGAAATCTGACCCCTAGGTATATTTGGGGGGTACATCGTTGCATTTCTCATTCCTCGTGTCAAACTGCGCGTCATCCACTCGAAACCCTCCTAGTCACACTTCATACTCCTGTTGATACCAGCCAAATCACCACGCCTGGAACTCCGACATCACCTTCGTCTCGACGCTCTCCCGAAGCAACAAGACGAAGGCATGTAACTACTAGTATTACTATCATACTACCGGTAGCGCCAACAGCAAATCGGATGCTGTCGGATGAACTCCGACGACACATCCGCCTCGACGCTCTCCCGAAACAAGAAGACGGCACGTACCAGTGAAAACAGCGCATCAGACGCTGACGAACGAACTCCGACATAAAGTCGTCTGCCTCAACGCGCTCCCCGAAGCAAAAAAAGGCACGTAGCCACTGTATGTGTTGTTTTTGTTGTCGGCTCTACGACTTCTCGTCACTTCAATGATGAGATGATGAGACTCGAGAAGTCTGCCGGGTAGTGTAGGAAAAGACCAGTACGTCAGTAGAAAAGGGGGTCAACGATAGAGAATGCTCAATTTTTCATTTTTAAAAAAGGGTATATTCATCTGACCCTAGGGTCAGATTTTTGACGTACCCCCCTCAACCATAGAGAATGCTCTGATGAGCACCAACAACTTTTTCAGGATGAAGGCAGAATTGGAGTTGTGCTTCTGGCAGGAATCATACAAGGTGCTGAAGTTGAACAACTACATACAATATAAGAAAAGGTCAGGCTATTGAATTGTTCCCAACCTAGTAGTACCAAAAAATTCACACATGCAATCTGTGTAAAAGGTAACTAAAATGTGCTTTGACATTGAATATGCTTCACCATGACAAGGCTGAAAGCCATGAGATAAAGGAGAATCAAAGTTGTGATTCTTGTTATCTTGTTGCGGTTTCTCACAAGTTGAGCCTTGGAGTCCAGATTATGTCCTTTTTGCTTGACTATGCTGCAGTGATTACTACTAGTTGCCTGTGGTGCAGCAGGGCGGCAGAACATCATAAACAATTACAACACCAAGAGCATCATGGCATGGCAACTAGTGTAAGATATTCAATGACAACAATATCGTTGAGGTCTCCTTGTCTCCTCACAAGTTGGAGTTCAGATTATACACCTAAATCATGCTTCATCAAACAGGACTACTACAAAGTGGTGCAGAGCACAGCCAAGATCACTGCTACTTATGGCAAAATGAACATGCTATGGCAATCAGATGAAAGGCATGAATAGGTCTTTTCAATACTACATCAATGAGACAACCTGACAACATTGTTAAGGTCTTTCGTCTCACACAATAGTATCTTGCTTGAGGTGGACCAGAATGCTTGTCTTCTTGCCTGTGACCTCCTGTCTGGCCTTCTTGCTTGTCAATGAACATGGGTGCTGGTTGGCAACCTGGGTGGAATTGGGGTCTGCTTTCCATGCAACAGGATGGGACATGGATCATGGGCTCAAGTCTTCATCTGACTCGTTGATGTGCAATGTGAGGGTATACTAAGTCATCTCACCAATGGGCGATGGACATTGTTTCATTTGCAGCCTTTTTTGTTGAAAGATATGTAGGGAGAATACAATGTGTACATCGTTCACTCACTTTCCTTCATGCTTGTTCTGCTTCAAAACACATTCAGTGCGCCTAAATATGTCCTCATTAATGTGCATGGTGCACAGCAGTTCTGGTACCGGTACAGCACTACAGCACCAAATCCTGTCCTTAGTATACTTAGGGTTCGCGTTTCGGCCAGGACAGTTTGGAGCTTGGACAATACCGGCGGGTGGCTAACGCATCCCGCTTGTTACAACAGCTTTGTTACCATGGCTCGGCGTTCTGTAGTGTATGTTTGAACTAAAGTACAAGGTGATGGCAATGATGGCATTCTTTACTAGGTGCCATCAGCGGCCTTCACCAGTAGAATTCCTTGCCCTGCTCGAAAAGGCATGGGATACCAAACCGGCGCAGGCGGGCGGTGTTGATGAACTCGGTGCTGTGGCTTGACAAGATGTTGCCAGAGACGCAGCGGAGGACGAGGGTGTGAAGGTATCACGGCCTGGGGACTGCTGGGTAGTGGGTAGTGAGGAGTTACCAACAATGACGCCTGCGCACTCAACTTCTACTTATATATTATTCCGAGTACAGTACTGCAGTTCTCCAGTACCTGGTAATACTCCAGTAGTACCAGGTGCCACGTAGTTTCTTGTAGATTGCACTGTAGTACGAGTACGAGTACTCGTACAAATCATTCATAGTTCATAGTTCATAGTTCATATCATATCATACTCCGAGTATGTATGTACAAGTGCGAACCTGGTACCAGGTACTAGTACTAGAGTACTCGTACTCTTGAACCAGGTACTCTACTAGAGTATTCATACCAGGTACAAGGGTACAAGTACTTGTAGTTCATTGTTTACCATTGTTGTCCACTACAGAACATTCGGCCTCTGGAGCAGTGGACAAGTGAACACGGATTGACGTTTTCCGCCGTTTTTTACTATCGGCGTTTATGCAAGTATATAAATTATTCTTTATTTCAGAGTCTTTAACGGCTTTTTTGGATGGTTTTTACTCAATAACTTCACCAATTCCTGAAACGACGATGAGATCGTGCAACTTTGACTTCCTTGTATATGTAGGTCTCATGGGTTGCACGTTCGCATCGAACTTTCGATTTTCAAGATCGTCGACTTTGAGCATGATCATCGACTTCCACGTGGCATGCAAAAAATACCTGTACTGATTCCGACGTAGACTTCTACAGAAGAAAATCTTATCTTCAAAACTCGCGTTCAGGCACGTTGTGAAACACCGTGTTGTGAACACGATGTTGCTTTGGACCGACAACAATCTCATTGTCATGCGTCAAAACACAATTTACACGGATAATCAGCAGTCAAATAACTTGTATAATGTTACACTTGATAATGTTATAGTCAACGTTTCTCTTGTTGTTGCTTGAAGAAAGATTGTGGAGGCATTTTAGGGATGATGGCATGGTGACACACAACATCTCTCGCGACGTCAACACGAAGCATAAATACTGGGGCACTCCAGTACAAGTAAATTCACGAAAGAAGAGCAAGAAAAAATTTAACGTCTGATCTAAAAAACTCGATGCTGTCTTCGTCATTATATAAATACATACGGTGAAAGGCGTTGATTGAAAGTTAAACAAGGGACATTTTTTATATAAAGTTGCGGCACATAACCAGTCACTTGTCCACCTCTCCAGAGGCCGAATGTTCTGTAGTGTCGGTGTTCAATGTCCAGTCCTACATGGTCGTCACATCGTTTCGCCGATATGCGAAGCCCTCTGTCACACGTTTCAATATGGAGGGACATGTGCTCCTTGGGCTGCGGCAGTGATGTGACATATGATAGAAGGAGTGAGATTTCCATTCTGGAAAATCTTCCACAACACTCTTGTGCCGACTGCGAACAACTTGAGTAACTTCGGCATCCTTCTATCGTTGCATGCGCCGCTCCAAGCCATATTGCTGGTCGGTTCTCTCCCTTTCAACGGTATTGGGCATTCGACAATCGGCTCCTCCGCGATTTTCTCTCAGTCGAAGACTCCCATACTGTTCACATACCGCAGTCATGGACCGAGCCGAAGATCTCGACGATGCACCTATTCTCATGATCGAAGGGGATGAATTCTACGTGAATCACGACGCAATATGCCGAAGCTTCTACGAACTTGAACAATGGAACAATGGGATATTGCAGCCTCTAAGTCTTGAAGAGGAGTACGACCTACGCAGAGCCCACAAGACATTTTCTTTGCGTCACAAGATGAGAACCCTGATCTCGACGCAACTCTTGGATCCAACCAACTCCACATCTAAAAATAGCAAGGACGACGACGAAGCAACGCAAGTGCCTCGCATCTCTGTACTTCCTCACAATGCTCGCGGGATCGTCAACCTTGGTACAGTGCAACGTCGGGTTTGCATTCAAGAAATTGATCAAGGTGTCTTCGGATCTGCTGGGACAGGCGCGACCACTTGGGAGTCGTCCATTGCCATGGCCTTGCTCGTATCGTCACAACCCAATCTTCTTAATGGTCACGTCCTTGAATTGGGATCGGGGGTCGGGTTGGGAGGCATTCTCACGGGAATGATGGTGATGCCATCGTCCGTATTGTCACTCACTTTGACGGATGGGAATGATGAAGTTTTGGAAGCGTGCCGCGACAACTGCCAGCGCGCAAAACTTGACCATCCCAATCTACGCATTCTGCGATTGGATTGGAATGATTTGCCAAAACCATCACTGAAGTATGATACAATTCTGGTCAGTGATTGCGCTTACAAGTACCCTGATGTTTTCGCTCTTGCTGCGGCGTGCAAGGATTCACTGCAGGAACCAGACGGGAAAGCTCACATTTTTGGCCCCTACAACCGCGGGGGGCTACACGATTTACTTCGTGAATTGAAAGAGCGTCAAGATATGGACGTCGAAGTTAGCAGTATTGAGATGAGTCGGTACCGACTGCAATCGTCATTCGCTACTGGCAATGCCTGCAGCCGGAACGAAGACGAAGCCATGTATGCATCGCGGCACGTGGTCAAGTTCCTACACATCACCGCAATGCATAAGAATCGACAGCAAGAATTGCTATCTCATCTGCATTCATCGAGTATGGATGCTATCGATTAGTGATGTACGTAGAAGCCGTGATGCAATCGTGAAGCAAAGCACACCAGATAGACTTTTCCTCACACTAGGTAACAACTCATCGTTCCGTAACGCTCAATTCCATACCTTCGGAAATGCCAGTCAATCATACATTCATTGATTACGAGCTTCGACTGAATTTCACCGAATCCGACGTCCTATCATCATTATTGGCTTAGAACTCCTTAACTCTAGCATAGTGCTGGGGTACAATACTACGTAGAGGATAGCGTCGACAGGAATGAAGAATGTGTGATGAGGTGATGAGTGAGGAGTGAGGAGACAGTAAGAAATGAGAACCCTACGAGTAGTGTAAACTTCAATGTGATTATGTTGAGGAGTCCTATTGGTCAACTTGCGCTCGACGTGCTTCGGGAGTGCTACGTAGAACTCAGTACTACCGTAGGGCTGTTCCATGTTCGGTACATGTACAGTACTGCCTCTGCATCCAGGACATACAGTACCTTGACTCAAATTCTGCAGTACCTGGTACTACAGTACAAGTACTCCGCACAAAGCACTACTCGAGTATGATACCACGTTCCACCCCGTATGACATATGCATACACCTCCCAACGTAGTACACGTACATGTACTGTTTCATTTAGTCATTTTCAGTGGGCTCTGGGATCCGATTTAAATGGCCGCTTTGTGTATGATGTATGATGAAGTCGAAGTAGTATCAAAATTATAGAACACATTATGACCGAAACATGAGAACACCAGCCACGTCATAATCTGTGTTAAACGAATTCTAAGTTAGTGCTACTGGAGTACTGGACTCCTGCTTCATAACAAATACTACAGTACGACGAGTTACGTAAAATGTTTGACAAGGAGGTTTAAGCGACTCGAAATGTCGATGCGTACGCAAATAGATGCAGATGCTCCAGCGTCAGAAAGGGAGCGAAATAAATGTTGTTGATATTCCGACGTGAATACGAATGAACTGATCTGGCAGATTCATGCGTGGCCATTTACTACCCAACCGAAATGCCGACGCAGGAACACGTACACTCTATGTATACGGGACCAGCAGTAGGCATCTACGGGTTGTTTGGCATTTGGCATCCTGAAACGAGTGTGTGGTGAGGTTGATACTGCAGCTATTCCATATTGCATTATTCCGATCTGTCAAGACACTCTCCTTACCATACCTGTCTAGTTCAGTGCCGAGGTCAGTCATATTCCTTTGGGACCGACTTGTTGAGACTTGGACTTCCACATCAGATTATAACACCGACACCCAACAGTCCTCACCTCGACGACGGCTTACCATGACTGTACGTTACATTCAAGGCAAGACGAAGGGCCCTGGTGGCTCATATCCGTCAAAGCAATCGAAGCATGGTTCCGACGTGGAATCGCATACCGAGTTTTCTGTTCTCGCAGCCGACGACGCTGCGAGCATTGTGTCGCAGCTAGAGAATCCGAGATCCTTTTTACGTGGTGGAACGGATGATGATAAAATCAAGTTGGTCGAAGAACTCTTTCACAAGGGAGCAGCGATTGGAGTCGGTGTCTGGGTCATTTTGATGATTATGGTGTACTTGTTCTCTCCTTATGAGCTTTACGAGGAGCCTTCAGGATTCGAGCAGCTCTGCCATATTGTTGGAGGCACTCTTCTGATCGTCTCGAATGGTGCCAGACTTCTTCCCTTGCTCATGAAAGATAAGGGCTACAAGATTCTGAAGAGTGGCTTCATTGTTGGGTCATTAGCTGTGCAGTTGGTGGCGTTGGCATCTAACTACATCATGGCCTTCAGACCAACACCAGTTATGTACGATGAAATTAGTGGGCTACGCTTTCATCTCGTTCGATGGGCAGAGTGGATTCCCCTGGCCTTCTCATGGCCTTTCTCACCATTAACGTCGACGCACCTTTCCGAGGGCCCACTAAGGTTGACTTTGTATTCCCTACCATGATGGCACTGAGTACCTCCGCCGGATTGCTCTTCCCACTTTGCCCCGATGAATACACATGGTGGGGTGTCATGGGCACCTCTTGGTCATTGTTCAGTATGATCTACGTTGTAACCTATCAGAAGGGTGTTGACTACTTGGAATTGAAGGGTGAAATCAAGGCCGGCGCCTCCAGGTCCAAAGCAAATGCTCAACAGGCTGAGCGGCTTGATCTTACCAAGTCCAGTTTCTCGTTGTGCATTGCCATTAGTGTCACCTGGACTTTCCTTGCTCTCATGTTCACCTTTTTCAGTGTTGTGACCAAGCTTGCCAGGAAGGATAGTTGGCTCAGCAACCCATCTATCCCAGTGGCCTTGACCTGCACCTTCGAAGTTATGTCCAAGGTATGGTACCTTGGGGCCCTGTTTGAAGCATACGGCAAGGTCTTTGACGAACAGGTCAGGGGTCATCGCCGACTTGAGGAATTGCGAAGCTTCATGTCCGCGGTGTGGGCATCATCCTCTGACGTGATCGTGTTCTGCTCGAAGAACAACGATATCGTCAGCGCTCGGATCAGTCCATCGTTTCTCAAAATCCTTGGAAGTTCAGCCGACACTCTAGGCTTTGACATCACAAACGAAGTCTCACTTGTCCTTGAGATCGATCAAAGTCAGGATTTGTTCTCCGTTGTCGCCATGGATCTTGATAGACCGGTGATGAGAAGTGATCTTTCTAGTGTGTCCTATGACTTGAATACCAGATCGTTCAGGATCTCCAAGGCGGATGATCTTAGTGCTCCTGAAGTTAACCTTGCACGCATGGCGAAGCTTGCGATTGACGCTGTCACTCTAGCGCCGGCGTTACTAGAAAGGATTAATCCAACTAAGTTCGTCGCTGAAGTCGGCAGGAAAGGAGATCTCTCGAGCGAGATGTCTTGCGAGGTTAACATTTCGCTATTGGAAGGAAGGTCATGCGTCTTGACTCTGCGTGATATCTCCGAGCGTCTTCATCGCTTCCAAATTGAGAAGAAGCTTGTCAAGGAAGTCACCTCCAGAAAGAAGGACGAGGAAGCCAACAGATTCACTCGCCATGAGGTGAAGAATGCTCTCTTGGCTGCGATGGGGATTCTGGACCACCTGAAGGAGTTGATGCAGCGCAGTAATGTGTTACCAAAGAGAAACACGGACGAAAAGAGTATGTTTCTCCTTTCTGACAATGCCCCTATGGTATTCATGGACATGGGCGGCGACGACGACACCACGTCTCCTCAGACTAAAGAAGTGGAAGAAGCTTTCAACGAGCTCGATACTACTCTCAAGGATGTTATGGACACAATTTTGGACGAAGCAATGGCGCGCGAGGTAAGAACTGTTACCGGCGATGATCGATTGACTATTCTCGATCCTTTCTCTAACTTTCCTTGTTTTCCTCTAGATTATTTACGGCGATTACACACCGCGCAAGGAGCGCATGAATGTTCCTGATGTCCTCGACTCTCTCCGCCGACGCGCCTCTCGCAGATTTCCGATGGATATCGTGCCTGCCGGTCCTCTTTTCCCCGTCCTTGAAATGGATCGTCAGTTGCTACGATACATTTACCGAAATGCCGTATCGAATGCTTGCAAGTATGGAAAGAAGGATGGCGTTGTCAGTACTCGCGTTACGTACGAACGGAATTTGCAGGTCCTGACGATGCAAGTCATCAACCTGCCAGGTGTAGGTCACGATAAGCTTTGCCAGCTCTCAGCCTCAGAGGCAGCGAAAGTGTTTGAGCAGGATACTCAGCTGAAGGCTACGCAAGAGGGCACCGGAAGAGAGGCCGAATCGATTCGCAATGAATCATCTGGAAACGGTGCCTGGATCATGAAGAAGGTGCGCTTGCTTGTTTTGTTGTTGTTGTACTTTTGTTTTCGCCCCCTTTGGTGACGCTAACAATTTTGCTTCGACAGTGCGCCGAATCAATGAATGGAAAAGTTGATATCAAATTCGAGAAGACGAGAACTGTTTTTACTTTCTCGTGTGCTGTCACCCCAGTTTACATGCCAGAACGAAGCATGAGGATCTCAACCCCAAGTGTATCCAACGAGGAGTTCGCCATCCCAGAAGGTACTTGGGGTGTTGTGATTGACGACTCGAGGATCCAGCGTAAAGTGTTGGGAACGTTCATGCAGTTGATTGGTATTGACAAGTCAAGGCAAGTGGGTTGAACTCCTCGAACGTTTGTGTAGCTGCCTCTACTAATACTTTCTTTCCATTTCACGCAGACAAGTTATCCTTGGGGCCACGATGGAAGAGATTCACGGCTTTGGCGATGCTGTTCAAAAGCTTTTGAGGCAAAATCCTCGTGACAAGTTCCTGTTAATCGTGGATGAGAATCTGGATATTGTCGATGGCGGAACTCGTCACGAAACGGTATCCGGTTCTATAGCGACACAGAACCTTTTGTCTCAACTCGACAATAACACCAAATCGCGTGTGTTGGCATTGATTCGCAGTGCAAACGATTCGGACATGGACATTCAAGTGTATAGAAAGAGAGCCCACGGGCATTTGCGCAAGGAGCCTCTCAAAAAGACTGGCAATCTTGAGCTAATCAAGCCTTGGTGGATCGAGCGGTTTGCCTCCAACCATGACCAGGACATGGACGATTCCAGTGGAAACAACACACTTGATTTTGCTGTCGCGGATGATGTTCGCGAGTCACTAGGAGTGATCAACGCGTTGTCGGCAGTGGCGAGTGAGGCTCGATGGCAGGCAATTCGCGAGAAACTGCATGCTCTCAAGGGTGACTTGAAAGCAACGATTCCTATGGGAATCATTGGGAAGGTCGTAACCCAGATCGATCAACTCATGGCGAGTGATAGGCTACCACGAGATTTCAGCAACAAATGGATCCGACTTCAGGGTGAAATAGAGACAATTCTCGCTACCTAGTGTTCATGGAATTTTGAAAGATGCGGGTTTGAATTAAAATAGGAAGGCGCTGTGCATGCATGAGCAGTGTTTGTACTACCTCGTGCATGTTATCCCAGTATTTAATCAGTGCGGCAGTGTCATTAGGCGAGTTGTTGAATCGGGCCATTATTTGCTGCGGAAGTCGGATCGCACCTGTAACTTACTATAGGAACTTGGAAACCCTGTGTAGTGTATAGATTGTATGTTATGTTTGAGTATAAAATAGTATATATGTAATTCACAATGCAAAATTGGGTTCCACGTAAACTCTCTATAGACAAACACCAAAACGAAGATCGTCAAAGCTAGGTGGTCGACGCTCATAGCGATAGAGCTTTGAGCTAGCTGATTAAGTTACGCTTGCAATAGCTCCTCGACCCGCAATCAGCCGAGATGCACTCATCTACCTGACATACCAATGTGAATTCAACAGAATCGTCAATCAGACGAGCAGCGGCACTTGCTTGAAAGTACCTCGACTATCCCACTTCACAATCATCTAACTCAAGAGATTATTCTGGTATTGTTTCTTCTGGTTCTTTGGAAATTCTTTTTGGACAGCGTATCTGTCATGTGGCCATGAGTAACTCCTTGGTTGTCTTTCCCCCTTGCTTGACCAATGCTTGAAATGCAAGTTCGAACCCTTACTCATGAATTTGTCTCCAACTACCACCCTCAACGTGGTCAACGTTAATCGGATGCAGTGTGGATCTAAAGGAGGAAATAGTTAAACACGTGGAAGGGGATTTCCTTTATGTTGCCCTCTCTTCTCTCTGGGTCTACTCTCGCTACTATGCACTCCGGAGTACTACCGGTGCACGGTGTAGCTACTCTCTCTCTCTATTGAGATAAAGAGGGTGGTGGCAAATCTTATCCAGCTTATGTCATAAACTCAAGACAGAATTGAGAGGGGGTCCCGTTTCAAAATTCCAGTGTACAAGTACTGTAGTACAAGTACTGGGCTCAGGGATGGTTGTTCTTTTTTTTTAAGGACACCCAGAGTACTTGCACATTTACTCCTTCACAAATGTGCGGGTAGACACTAGATGACTCCATGACCCAACACTTCCTGGTCGCAGATTCGCCAGAACGGCTGAGCTACTGTACATTTCGGTATGCTACTGAGAGAGTGTCATACTCTGAGTGCTGTACAGCACTACGGCCTATATTTCGATACAAATGTATTCGGATTAATTGTTTTGTCGAAATTGTTCCGAATCATAGGGTCATCGGTTCCCATAAATGATCGTGCTCATCAACAATCAGCTTGCGACGTGGCAAGGAGGGGCAGTGCCATAAAATTCTCGTAGAACGCAGTTAACGGACATATTTAATCGGGATTTATCCAGTGTCGAAATGGAAAGTTGTGTGACTATGCAGAATGTGATATGACAGGACGTCATCAGAGCATGTTTCATGGGCAGTGGATATCGATTAAATGTAAAATGTGGTCATCTGCGTGGACTTCGTTGCGTGTGCAGAAGTTGCTGATACGGGCGGGCTGGTTGAATTTTGATCTTCGTTAAACATACTCCGTACAGAAACCTTTCACAACAAGCTGGAAAAAGCTTTGGGTGACCGATCGAGCCGAAGTTATTCAGCGTCGCGGTGCCCATGTCTTACAGTCAGCGATCGCAGAGCATGTCGAAGGTCCACAGATCCCCCCAAATGCCGAAGCGAGAATCTCACTCCAAGAATGAATCGGAGACGACGAACCCGAGATACAAAGAGTTCACATTTATGGCCCCTGACGATGCTGCGAGTCTTGTCTCCCGTCTCGAGAATCCCCGTTCCTTTCTCAATGCAGCGGCCGATACTGACACTGCCCTCGCCTTCCTCATGGCCTTTCTCACCGTTAACGTCGATGCGTCATTCAAGGGTAACGGCTCCCAATCACCTAAGGTGAACTTCATTTTCCCCTCCATGATGGCTCTGAGCACCTCCGCTGGAATGATATTCCCATTTTGCCCGAACGAATATCTATGGTGGACTGTCATGGCCATCTCGTGGTCTCTTTTCTTTACTATCTATGTTGTAACCTTCCAAAAGGTAGTCGACTACTTGGAGTTGAAAGGAGAACTCAAGGCCGGCAGCGCACAGGCCAAAGCGAACGCTCAGCAAGCCGAACGTCTTGAAATAACCAAGTCCAGCTTCAATTTATGCCTATCAATCAGCATATCCTGGACTATGTTGGCTCTCATCTTCACATTTCTCGGTGTCGTCACCAAGCTTGCCAGAAAGGATAGCTGGGTCAGTAATCCGCATCTCCTCGTCGCAGTGACGTGCGTCTTTGAAGTCATATCCAAGATCTGGTACCTCGGCGCACTCTTTGAAGCCTACCGCAAGGTCTTTGACGAGCAGGTTAGGGGGCGCCGCAGGCTAGAGGAGCTTCGTAGCTTCATGTCGGCGGTGTGGCTGTCATCGTCAGATGTCATCGTTTTCTGCTCAAAGAACGGTGGTATTGTAAGCGCCAAGGTCAGCCCAGCCTTCATCAATACCCTCGGTGGTTCTGCTGAGGCCCTCGGCTTGGACGCTGATGATCCGGCATCATTGATGCTTGAGATCGACGCAAGTCAAGATATATTTTCTGTTAGTTGCATGGACCTCGATCAAGCTATCGTTCAAAGTGACATTTCCAGCGTTCACACCGAGAATCTCAACTTGAGGACTTACCGGATCTCCAAGGCAGAGGACATCAACGCCCCTGAAGTCAATCTCGCACGCATGGCGAAGCTTGCTCTTGACGCTGTTACTCTGGCTCCAACGTTGCTGGACAGTAGGATCAACCCCACCAAGTTCGTGGCTGAATCGGGCAGGAAAGGGTTCGCTGCGACTGAAATGTCTTGCGAGGTTCACATTTCACTTTTGGAAAGCAGGTCTTGCGTCTTGACTTTGCGCGATATCTCCGAACGTCTTCATCGCTTCCAAGTGGAGAAGAAGCTCGTTGAGGAAGTTACTTCCAGAAAAAAGGATGAGGAAGCCAATCGATTCACTCGCCATGAGGTGAAGAATGCTCTCCTGGCTGCCATGGGAATCCTTGACCACTTGAGGGATCTGATGCAGCGCAGTAATGTGTTACCCAAGAGAAACACGGAGGGTTTGGTTGTCGTCTCCGAAACTGCTTCGATGTCATTCTTGGACATCGGTGGAGATGACGACAGTGTGTCTCCTCAGACCAAGGAAGTCGAAGCTACTTTCAACGAGCTTGACGCCACTCTTAAGGACGTTATGGACACTATTTTGGACGAAGCGATGGCTCGCGAGGTAAGTCATTTGATGTTTTGCATTCGGGATTGCGCCGCCCTCCAACGGGTATCTCAATAAACACTATCTGTTCCTACAGATTATTTATGGGCATTATACCCCAAGGAAGGAACGCATCAACGTCCCTGATGTTCTCGCCTCGCTTCGGAGAGGAGCATCGCGCAGATTTCCATTGGATGTGGTTCCTTCTGGTCCTTTGTTCCCTGTCCTTGACATGGATCGTCAATTGCTGCGGTACATCTACCGAAATGCGATATCGAATGCCTGCAAGTTCGGTCGAAAAGATGGCGTTGTCAATACTCGTGTCAACTACGATAGTCACTTGCAACTGCTGACGATGCAAATCATTAACTTACCTGGAGTTGGCCATGAGAAGCTCTGCAAGCTTTCTGCCGCTGAAGCGGAAAAGATCTTTGAAAAGAACACTAAACTCAAGGCCACGCAAGAAAGCGAAACGGATGGAGCCGCGTCCAATGATGACTCGACCGGCAATGGCGCGTGGATCATGAAGAAGGTACGAATGCGCTGCCTCGGGTTCACATCCTTATTTATCCGGTGTGACGATGACTTACAATTGTTTCTTTGTATCAGTGCGCGGAGGCCATGAACGGACGGCTGGATATCAAGTTTGAGAAGACGAAACGGTATTTTCGTTCTCATGTGCATGTTCTCCAGTGTTTATGCCAGAACGGCAAACACTGCATCAACGGCCTGTCGGCTCCGTCAACATGTCAACCTCCGAAGAATTTGTCATTCCCGATGGCACGTGGGGCGTTGTGATTGACGACTCAAGAATCCAAAGGAAGGTTTTGGGCACATTCATGCAGCTTATTGGAATTGATAGAGCTAGGTACGTGCGGTGATCACTAATACATGTCTTCCTCATGTTTTGAAATGATGCGACTCATATGGTGTTTCATTCCCTCTGTTGCGAAAAACTACAGGCAAGTCGTCCTTGGAGCTTCGAAGGACGAGATTCACGGCTTTGGCAAGGAGGTTCAAAGGCTGCTGAAGGAAAATCCGAATGATAAATTCATTTTGATCGTCGATGAGAATCTTGACATTGTGGATGGAGGAACTCGTCACGAAACGGTATCTGGTTCCATTTCGGTTCAAAACCTGCTGTCAGAACTTGACCAAAATTCGAAGTCTCGTGTCTTGGCGTTGATTCGCAGTGCCAACGACTCGGACATGGACATTCAGGTGTACAAGAAGAGAGCTCATGGACATTTGCGAAAGGAACCGCTCCAAAAGACTGGTAATCTCGAATTGATCAAGCCATGGTGGATCGAACGTTTTGGGGTGGAAGTCCCATGATGGATGATTCTAGTTTGAACAATTCGTTGGAATTCGGAGTGGCCGATGACGTTCGGGAATCGCTTAGCGTTATCAGCGCCCTCGCCGTCGTGGCGAGCGATGCTCGTTGGCAGGCCATTCGTGAGAAATTGCACGGCCTCAAGGGCGATTTAAAGGCAACTATGCCAATGGCCACTGTGGGCTCGATCGTTGCCGAGCTGGATCGACTCATGGGCCAAGAAAAGGTACCTCGGGATTTCAGCAACAAGTGGCTCCGTCTCGAAAGTGAGATAGAGTGCATTCTTGCCGTGTGAAAAGTATTCGGGTAAGTAAAAGTACAACTCTGTTACATGATAAATAGTTATGAACCATTGAAAGCTGTCAAAATCTCGTGATAGTCCTAAACCCACCCGGGCTGTAGCTTGCCTCAGAATTTGCGCACTGGATAGGAAATGCTTTCTCCAGCTCGGTAAACGCACCAGGGACCGCATCTTGAGAATGATAGGTTGGGATCGAATTCTATGTATGGATTCAGATCGAGGAACAATTCACTGAGTCATGTGAAAAGGCTGAACAATATTAAATTTGATTATGGGCTGCGGTGTGTTTAAGCCTCTCATCTCCCTATTCTATATGCATTCGTAATATATTTTCTTCAATAAAAAGTATGCACCGAGTTCCGAATCTGGTTTGGGTTTCTCGCTCATTCCTACTGTCCACTCTCCACCGCTCCTTCGTCCTCCTCCTCCTCATAGTTGACCTCTTCGGCAATCTCAGAAGTCTCGTCTTCATAGGAAACTCTACCTTCAAAAATTTCAGGAGCCTCATCTTCGTAGGCAGCTTCAGCACCATAAATATCAGGAGCCTCCTCTTCGAAAATCATTTCAATTTCGGCCTCGTCAGCCTCATCAGCGGCATCTCCAGTTTCTTCGGCATCGTAAATCTCATAGGTGGTATCTTCAGATGAGCCATCTTCAGTTCCGTCCTGTTCTCCAAAATCATAATCTTCTCCGTTACCCATGGCGAGACCAGGTTCACCTCCCATCATACTCATTGGACTGGTGATTCCCATCTGACCCATCTGATCCACGATATAGTCAAGAACGGACTTTTGGGTATCCGTCACACACACGTCAATCATGCCAAAGAGGTTGGCAATGACACACGGGTTACCCTGAGCATCCTTTGTTTGGGAGCAGACTCCAGCCAAGGCGTCAACATCGTAGTCATCTCCAGGATTGCCATCGGTCATGCAGTGCATGTCCGCAATAGCACCAACCTCCTTTGGCGCTTCTGGAGAGCAGTCCACGACGGAGGACAGCATGTCCGTGGCAGCATCAAGTTCCTTGGCTTCACTCACAAAGGCTTCCGAGAAGCATGATGCAAAGTAGGGTTCGTTGACGGTGACACACCAGTTACAGGCCGTTCCATCGGCGGTTACGGATGGTCCGAGACATGCGTCGGAAGTGTCACCCTTGGTGACGCAGGACTTGAGGTCGTCGAAAAAGGTTTCGTCTTCGTCCGAAAGGGTCTTGATGCCGCAATGAAGGTGAGGAATTTCAGCAGAATTGACGATATCGGCAATATCGCTTCCAACACATCCTCCAAAATCACCACCCATAGCACACCAGACACAGTTCAAGCCGTTAGAGTCGACGGCTGCAGAACAGGAGTCGAAATCCGTCGCCATGGACAGCACACAAGACATGTCTGGAGAATCCATACCACTTCCAAATGGCGAGATACCGCTTGTGGTGGTGGTGGTGGTGCTGCTGCTGGACATTCCAGCGATAGAATTGCTAAGGAAGATGGGGGCATTGGATTCCAGGTATCGACGAATGGAAGTACGAGCGGAAGCCGACGCTAGGAGGAGCGGCAAGAGGAGAGAAAGGCGATGCATCATCATGGCGTATCAAGTGTCAGAAATAAGAACAACGAAACAGGTTGTGAACGTGTGCGTAGCATCCGCACGAGGAATGTAGTACTACCTGGTACTTGAATCGATCGCAAATTTAGACTACTACATCAACTCAAGTCGTGTTCTCACTTCGCACTGTCACATCGTACGGACGACGTAGTACAACTAACTTCGTACACTTTGCAAATGTAGCGCTGAAAGCCGGAATATCGTTGTGGACCTGTACCACGCCGAGTAGAATTTAACACAAGCACGTCTCGATCTTGTCGACCGAACGGCTTTCTGCGCGAAATAAAGATGTCCGCATGCCTTTGTACTGTACCTGGTACCTGGTATATCCGAAATCGAGTCACGCTCCTCTCTAGTAGTAGACCTTGTACATATGCATATGGAAGCACAGAATCGACACGGTTGTGCGGCTTGGACATGACTTTGAATTCCGACGTGTCCGGCAGAGAAAGACAGTAAGACATACTAGTATGTATGAGCATTACGTCCCCACTACATCATTGTACCAGGTATGGTACTAAAAAAAATGCGGCGATAGATACGTCTCTATCCTACGTCGTATAGCCATTATATAGGCTAAAGAGAGATGTACGGTTGGCTGCGTAATAATCAAGTTTGTTTAGTTCTCGTGCTTTCATCCGCGACAGATCAAATTCTGTTCTCTCGTCCAGGATGTCCGCACCACAGACAGGCGAGGACCTCTCGACTCCCGCCTCCCGCCGGGCCTCTTTATTTTCAGGTAAATCCGAATATAACGAAAACAGCTAAATTCGGGAAGTAGTTGTTTCTCGCCTTTAAGTATCTTAAAATGCTATGTTCTTTCTTTCCGTTAATGAACTTATAATTATGTATACAGACCCTCCAAGGTTTTGGATTGTTTGCAATGTAGAATTGCTTCCAAGGAGAGTCTGTTAATGACTTTGAGTGTGGATCCTTGGTCCAGTTGGTGAGGGACAAGTCAGATTCCACTGAGCTTGTCCCCGGCATCACAGAAGCAAGGCCCCCACAAAATTCTTTCAGGATAATCAAAATCCTTTCCCCAATGGGCTCCAGCTAGTAGTATCTTTGAAGGGCTGGACTTTACTTGCTGAGTGATTTGCATCCAATCGTAGCTTCATTCCTTCATCTTCCTCAGAAACCTTTTCAAGGAGGCAATTCCTTTGCTGTTGCAATATTGCTGAGAATGGACGTGGTAACATAGAACACAGATCAACGGGTACTAGAATAGGGGGATCTCATTGACCACCCGCCCAGCAGAAGCATCATCATCCTCAACTAGTAGCTACACCTTGCTCAGCCACAATCTTTGACACACCATCAACAACGGTGAGGGCAAACGTTGACACAGCTTTTAGAACACCAAGGTATGGACTGCCAGTTGCAATACCACCGTCCTCCTTCAGTTTATCAAGCTCTGTCTGTACCATCATTCCAGCCTTCTCTATGGCCTCAGCTGTCTTGATGCGAGTAACATAGTAGGAGTTATAAAAGAAGAACTCGCTAACAAGTGCTTGTTCTTCTACTGTTGGTGGGAAAGACGAGCATGACCTTCAGCAGCCATGGGCCCTTCAACATTGGTCCGCGCTTGATTATCATAAAGACGAAGTCTGGACAGTTGCAATTTTTGCTCACACTCAAGAGTATTCATACCTTGAATTTTTACAAACGTTGTTTCAACACGTTGCACCAGTGGGTAAATAATGATGGCAACAACAATCCACCAATCAATGGATGGGTGCATGCAGCAGGTTTTTTCATTGAAGTGCTGGAGCAATCGCAATCACTCGTCAATTAACCACTTCAATAGCTTCCCCATCGAGAGTCACTGTGTTGACACAAACACAGGACACGACGGTGATTTCATGTCACCAATCAAGTTCTGCTTCTTGTTGCACAATCTATTGAATGCTCGCTTCATTACAAGATCAAGTTGGTGTGCCCCACACCAGATTCAAAACACTCGTGAATGGCATTCATTTGACAAACGAGTGCATGTACCTTTGATGAAAACCGTCGTGGTTGACGCACCATCTGTTGCAATCCCAACAAGCTGATGCCTCCAATTCGGAGCGAGGACATCCAAAACAGAAACCACTAGATTGGCCTGATACTCACTAGCAGCAGTGTGTGGCTCACGCATAGGGATAGCCAATAAGTGCAGATTCTGAATGTCACCTTTGAATCAACATTGCATACGGATGTCAAGGTACAACAATCCTGCAATGTTCCCAGCATCAAGCCCAATGGAGAACGCCCATACCTTCTAGAACAGCTCCTTTAGATACTGAAGATTGATAGCACACACAATACGACAAAGCTGCGCAACTTTGCCATCGGAGACTGACTTTTTGATGTTGTTGAAGCACATTGTCATCAAAACGCCTATAGCCAGCCTTGTATACTGATGGGAATCTCAACATATTTCTCATACTACCTGCCAACAGCACAGATTTTAGCCCTTTTTGATTGTCTTTGATTGTTGGTGCGCTCCACAGCAAGATTGCAGGTATGCCAAAAAAACTTACAATTGTCATTGAAAGTCAGGTAACAATTTCACCAATTGTGAGGACGACATCAACCTGTTCTGCTCTGAGTGCCATGATGTTGTTGTTTCCTAACATGAACAGCAGAGGCAGATCATCATGGTAGAGCATGATGTGTTCATTGCAGACAGCATGTAGTAGTAGTACAGCATGTACTACACTAGGTGCTCATCAAGCAAAGTGACAACATGTTGTCTGCTGCTGGAGTAGCGCGTGTCCTGCATCATCCCAGAGCGAGCAAAACAAGGGTCAGATCACAACAACATCTTGAGGGAGATGCTGTAAAGGATAACTTCACTTTCACCAGCACATGCATGGCTTTGTTGCGCACCATGTTGTTCAACCGTGTGGTCTAGCTACTAGTAGCAAAAAATAATGTGAAAAAGATTCACATTATGGGGGGCTTGATTTAGTGATCTTTCTGGCTGAACCAGAAACCCATGGACCATCCTCATCAATGAATTTTTCTTGTTGTTAATATAATTTCTGGGAGGTTGGTGAAGGTCTCAACAAACAAGTCATTATCCAACCTTGAGCAACCATGTCATGGCAAGCTTTTGCCATCATGCTAGCTTCTTCACACCCAAGCAAGTTACAAGAAGGGTCACCACACATTGTTGGGTCTGCTGGTGTTGGTACAATCACATTCCTGTTATTGTCAAACACAACGGGCGGGACCACAACACTCTGCGACCCAATTCTGTTCCTCTTTGTGTACGGATTGTAACTCAATACCGCAGGATCATTCAAAATTTATTTTAAGGGTCATCATACCTGCATTTGTTGCATGGATAGCATCAAAGGTTTGAGTTGCAATTTTGATGACGTTGTTGCTCAGTTGCTTGTGATGGACTGTGGTCTCACCAGCAGCAGCCTAAAATGATCTCTTGAATTCTGTTGAGCTCACTTGATAGAAGAACCACGTAGTCTTTAGTTGGCCACAATGAATGTCTGGGACCAAAGCATCCGCAACAACCACCTTGCTTGTGCACAAACCCTCATTTCACGGTACGCACTGCCATTGAGACAGTGATACTTGACAACAGCCAGAGGTCACATTACACCCTCTCCCATCCACCTATGTTGCAATAGCATTGCAATCATAACCATCATCTTTGCTGCTCCTTGACTCAATTGGGAAAGATATCAATGAGCTGTGAATGATGCGATGTCATGGTCAAGAATTCCCGGAAATAACCGAAAAATTTCAGCCCCAGAATTTTTTTATGACACAATTCTTACAAACACCATTGAGCAATCCCATATTTAAGCCATGCTGCAACCTGTTTCTGTTCCAAGGAGACTGGCGAGGTTGGAAATCCAACTGACATTGTCCTAGGTAAGGAGAAGCAAATTGGAGGTTGGCAAACACGGGGTAAATAAACCCCGTCAGCCTACGTAAAAGAAATCATAGCAGTATTGGTAAGTACGTGGCACTAATACGCCACTGTACAGTACACTGTACCGAAGGAGTACATCAGTTGTTACTACTGGTACATAGGGTATACTGGACTACGGGTAGCTCTACTACTAGGAGTACGAAAACGTTACCACTCAATTTAGTACTCCAGTACTACTCTACTAGAGTGGAGTTTTCACTCTATCATATCCTACTAATGTTGTTCTTGTTGTTGCTTCTGTATGAATTACTAAATAACAACGCTACGTGAGAGAGGGAGAGCGAGAGGAGCCAGATATCTATTTCATTTCCATTGGTCAAGTAAGATCGATTTTGCTTCATTTTTAGTTGAGAACATTGACACAGTTCAAGTCCTCTGCTGCCTGGACCAAACGTGCGGCCATGGCCTCTTCACCCGCACGAAGGGCCATGCGAGGTCGTAGTACTTCTTGTTAGGCTTCTCTGGACCATCGGGGTTGCCGATCTGGCCCTGGAGGTAGTCGTGGTACTTGGCTTCATAAGCGCGAATGCCGTCCCAGAATGCCCACTGGGTGTCGGTATCAATGTTCATCTTGACGACACCGGCCTCGATGGCGTACTGAATATCTTCTCTGGAGGAACCCGATCCACCGTGGAAGACGAAGAGCATGGGCTTGGTGTCGTCGGTGCCGAGCTTCTCTTGGATGTACTTCTGGGTGTTGTGGAGGATTTCTGGCTTCAATTCCACGTTACCAGGGGCGTAAACTCCGTGGACATTTCCGAAAGACGCAGCGCAAGTAAATGCGGCGTTTGGAACCTGGGAAAGCTGCTCGTAGGAGTACCAGACTTCCTCGGGTTGGGTGTAGAGACGGGATGAGTCAACATCGGAGTTGTCGACACCATCTTCCTCACCTCCGGTGACACCGAGTTCGAACTCGAGGAGGCAATCAATCTTGGCCATGCGCTCAAGGTACTTCTTGCAGATGGCAATGTTCTCTTCGAGTGGTTCCTCGGACAAGTCAAGCATGTGGGAGGAGAAAAGAGGCTCACCGAATTGTGCGAAGTGTTCCTCGTTGGCTTCAATGAGGCCATCGAACCATTGCAACCAAGACTTTTGGCAGTGATCAGTGTGGAGGATCACAGGAACGCCGTAAAGGGCAGCAACCTCACGGACGTGCTTGGCTCCAGCGATGCACCCAGCAATGGAAGCAACATCATCAGTGTTGTCGACAGTCTTACCGGCGATGAACTGTCCACCTCCCTTGGAAGGTGACCATGATTGGTCCACCGTACTTGGCAGCGGCCTCCATACAGGCATTGATGGAGTTGGTTCCAACAATGTTGACTCCAGGGATGGCGAACTTCTCCTTCTTGGCGTGTTGAAGGAGATCGACAAGTGCCTTCCAGTCACAACACCAGGCTTAACCGATGCTGGGAGCTTGGTAAAGGTAACTTCCTTGACGGCGCTCATGTCAAGAGCCGTGGTGCGAACACCGTTGATGCTAGCACCTGGGGCGAACGCACCAGTTGAAGCGATGAGAAGAGCGGCGATGCAGAACTTCATGGTGTAAGTTACAAGACAGTTTAACAAATGCGATGAAATTATGGATGGTGTTGTCGCCACAGATCGTGCGCAAGTGACATACTCGAGTACGTTGTTTTTCACCAAGATCTGGAATCTGCGGAACCCCATTGTCGTACGTCACCCTCGACCCTCGTATGTATTGAACACGCCTGAGTACGTTCACGTACGAGTCTTGCGGCTATGCCCTAGTTTGTCGTGTATCGTAGAGATTCTTAAAATTTGAATGCCAGGTGCCAGGTGCAACAGTGCTGGAGAATGAGCAGTAGATCGCAGACTCGCAATAAGCAGTACAAGTACATACGTACTCGAGTACAAGGTGAAAAAGAAGCATGCCAGTATTACTTGTACTAGTACTGGTGTAGGACAGAAACACAGTGCGCCGATTCACGGATACACCGCCCGTACTCGGTACTGAATGTGATACTGTAGTACAGTTTAGTACTCGAGTAGTGCGAAATACTGTAAGTACGAGTACAGTGTACTACCGGTAGTACTCGTACCTTGCGTCGCGATTTGGTCGGAGACAATCTGACCGTACAGCGGTCGGACCACACTGTCAGGTGTATTTGGCAAAGTGCGGGGCACGGAACGTTCCTTCCAAGTACACAGAAACCCATACAAAGATCAAGCGAAGAACACGTTGCACTGCTAGACTACGCCATTCTTGAGCCATTATGGCATCATTGCCCGTTACTCGTCAGCCGGCAGTTGGGCGTGACGTAGGTTGGGTAGGATCGTACTGGGAACATCGACGGAAAAGAACAGCGTCACCCAGTTTGCGAACAAGCCCTGCCAGTGGCAGGCCATCTGGACAACGGGATTCGCTGGCCTTCGAACACGCAGTGCAAGTCGCAAACATATGAATATTGAACATATTGAACATTTTGTACACACACATCTTAAAATTACGAATCTTCAACCATGAGGCAGGTAAGAAAGGAAATACGGAACAGCGAGACTATCTTCCGCACACCCTGGACTCTAGACTGTAGCCGTGTGCCGGTCGCATCCTCGATAATGATCATTTTGGAGGAATGCCGTCGTATGCCTCCTTCCAATCGAGAAATCGCCGAAGTCAATCCCATGCCAATACTCCGTCATTGATAATCCGATTTGCTCACTCATTTCCTTCCTCTCCTTGCAGATGATGGCATATTCACTCTCCTCTTCTTTGTGTCATCATGCCTGATTACTCCCTTTGCTTCTGCCGCCTTTCATCAAACACCGCGGCCTGCAATTGTTCGAATTGTGGCCCTCCCGATGAGCGAGGAGCAGCAGCAACAACAACAACATGTCTCGGTGGCAAAGACTTTTGACTATCATTTCGAGTCAAGTCAGCCTGATCATGACGATGATGATCGCAAATCCATATCCGCAGCGCCGTCCTTTGATGAGTACATGAAGCAGCGAGCTGGAGATTTGTAACAACGGAGTTTTTTTTTGTTAACACTCGAAGAAAAGGAGGGAAGTTTGGATTGAGGAGGTCACGAGGTAATGACGTTGCGTGCGCTTTTCCAATCTGGCACGCAACGAGTTGGTCTCTCTTGCTAGCTTGGAGCTACAGTATCGGATTATAGGAGGAATATGGAAACTCTGTGCGGTGGGGCAAAAGGCAATGGTAACAGCTATACAATGCAAATGAACAGCACATGGGTGTGTGGTGGAGATGGTGGTCGTGTGTCTACTATATGTGTTCTTTTTCTTATTAAGGAACTTTTGACAATGCAAGTGCTTGCTGTTGTCATGCAGCAGATATCATACTTCTGTCGCATTGACTAGTGATGTGGGTGGGATTGGAAATGTGTCAGCGTACTTGTCGGTTAAGATAATGTCGCGGTGGGTCATGAAAGGGCGACCCTCGGCCGAAAACTCTGCTCGAAGGCCGTGACCTTTTTCAGCTCTGGTTCGAGAAATCCTACGCTCTGATACTGTGTACTCGTACAGCAGTATTGCCGAAACCCGGAGCCGTGTCCTGTATGTCATGCTACTGGAACTGCAAAAATGAATACTTGGAGTCTATCTTAGTGTTGCATAGAAAGTAGTACTAGCTAGTATGCAGTAGTATGCATAGTGTCCCGTACATTATCCTATTGTAACCCGATTTGTAGTCGGGGTATGAGTGGATACAGTCCTGCAAGTTGCGGTCATTCTCTTTAAACACAAAACTTGTTGACAGATGGAAGCGGCAACGTAAAGGAAAAGAAATTTATTCTGAAAGGACGATCTGTAGTATATGTGAAACCTAATAGAATCGATGTTCTGAAACGTCATAGATACCATATGAGACAAAGGAATAATTTCCCCGTATATACGAAACAACGAATGATTAACAATAAATGTCGAATTTCAGTTTACTTAAGGATACAGCCTAAAATCTCCATGTACAAGACGACTGCAATCAAACGTACGAGAAATAGATTCAGCAAAAGATATGTCTGAATCCGAAGTTGTAGAGACGGAATCTGTCTAATCTCTTAAGTGAAACCTCTAAAGTTTTGTCTAATGTCTAAAGTGTTATACGGAATCTCTCTAATGTCTAAAGTCTTTAGAGAGAATGAGACTTTAGACAAAACTTTAGAGGTTTCAAGAAATGTTTAGAGATTCTGCAGATTCCGTCATGACCACGGACGAGTTTCCACGATTCCAACTTAACCAGGTTTCAGTACAAAGTGACCATGGTGCGGTAATTCTCTCTAAACATAAATTTCGTCTCGTGGCTTCTACATACAATCAATACTACGAAGAGATGCCTAGACAGAAATTACCGCACCTTCCACGGTCATTTCGTGCTAACTTGGTTAAGTTAACATCGTGGAAACTTGTCCGGGTCATGACGGAATCTCTAAACTCTTAAGTGAAACCTCTAAAGTTTTGTCTAATGTCTAAAGTGTTCCACGGAATCTCTCTAATGTCTAAAGTCTTTAGAGAATGAGATTTAGACAAACTTTAGATTTCAAAAATGTTTAGAGTTCCGAAGATTCCGTCATGACCATGGACGAGTTTCCACGATTTCAAAAGACCAATGCCTGTCGTACTTAGGTTTCCCAACAGCTTCCACGGAAGTTTTAGGTGTCATCCCTTGTAAACCGAAATAGACTTTTAATCATTCGTTGTATGAACAACCCGTAGAAATTGTTCCTTTGTCTCATAATGATAGTAGTTGTGACATTGCAGACATGAAATTTAATTTCTTTTCTCTGATATGACAGATCGTCCTTTCAGAACAAATGTCGTTTTCTTTTCGGATGTCGCTTCCATCTGCGAACAAGTTTTGTGTTTAAAAGAGAATGACCGCAGCTTGCTGGAGTACAGTGGTTCCGTAGTACTGTAATCAATACACAGTACTCCAGTACAAGGGCGCACCTGTCGTATTTGACTTCCAGTCTATTCAGTGATGGAGAGGGGTGCACGGAGAATGACATGCATAGCTACGTCCGGAAAAGCATCTACAACTATTCAACAACTGACAAATCCCAATTGAAACTAACAATTCCTTGTGACGACAAACCACAACGTAGACCCTCGAACATATCGGTGTTCTAATATTTAATCCTTCTTTCGGTTGAGAACCGCAACACGAAGACCTGCAACCTTGGTTTCCTGCTTGGCGATGCGCATTGCCGTGTATGCACTGTACGATTTCATTTCCTCCGTCACATCCTGCATCACCACAACTCCCTTCGTAGGCGCTGGGACAATTGGTTGGATGGTTCCCGTCAACTGAGCAGGTGTTGTCTCCACAGGGACCTTCTTTTTGTACACGACGAGATTCTTCTTGTACTCTTCCAATCGTGCCACATTAAGCGCCAGGGATTCCTCGGACTTGTTGACACGACGGGAATCCACGCTGATTCCAACCGTCTGGGCATACGCAGGGACAAGGCCGGCAGCCTTGAGCTCCGCAAGCGTAAATCCTCGGCCGAGACGAACCTTGGCAGAATAACGCTGGGTTGGGCAGTGCACAATGGGGCGGAGCTTTTGAAGAGGACGAGGGGCAATGGCGGCGGCCTTGGCAGCACGCTTCAATCGGCGGGACTTCTTTTTGGTGGCCTGGTCAAGGCTGAGCTTGACGTGGAGAGGACCACGGGAAGACTGCGCGTACTTCTTGTGGAAATGCTGGTTGGGGATGACATTATTATGCTTCACCATGGTTGCTGTTTATTGAAGGAGAGTAAAACTACAAGAAGAGAGAAAGAGACAGAGATGTGGTGAGTCAAAAGGTAATGCCAATCAAAACTGAACCACTGGACGAGGACACGCTCTTGTCGCAACATGCCACTCCTACACTACAGTCTCAACGATTTTCAACTACATGACCATTGCAAATAGAAGTTCCAAAGAGTTGTCAAGTGTATTCAGGAGTCCACAGCGTATATTGTCATCATGATTGGAAGCGCAAGGAACGAGGCGTCATCATCGTCGTACCTTCCTGAAAGAAAAACAGTTCACTAAGGTAAGGGCGACAGGGATCGGCTGTCGTAGATTACACGTTCACGGCGTACGATCAAGTTTTCAGTAAGAAGTAAACCCTACACAGACTTGCGTGAATTTTCGAAGGATAAGGCTTTCGAGCTCGCGCTCTTGAAATGCCAGTGGAAAAGGTCGTGGTCGGTGGTCGGTACTGTTGTGATTCATCCAGTAGTCAGAACTAGTGCAACAGTGGTCATGACGTACGACGTACCGTCCCCAAATTCCGTATTGCAACTTGCAGACACTGTGTATCATGTACGGTTCAACGTGGTTTCAATACTACAGTACACGAGAAGATATGTTTCATACGCAGACAGAGCGGGGCTGGCGCTTCCCGAAATCGTTCCGTTGGGTCTCGTACATCGATGGTGTAGAATGTAGATCCTTGTGAAATCTATGAAATGCGCGAGACATGCATGATACAGCTGGTTTTCTGTTCTAAAATCCGGGCGCACGTCCCAGTATTAATTCTACGCTAGACCGATTTCACTGCCAATATGACGTCACGAGGGCGGGACTTTGTCGTGTTGGAAGCAAGGCTTCCACAATGAGATTTTCAAGCCGTCGTTTGCAACATTTCCATTCTAATCTATAGATTTACCTCCTGCAGTCACCTTCCTATGTAACTCAGTGAACCTACTGTTGGTGATAAATCTATAGATACAATGGTTGACAAAGGTAAATATGCTATTTTGACTGATGCCGTCATGCTACTTCGAACAGACATCACGTATGGTCCGAGATTGTCAAATTGCTGGCTTCCTGCATCAACTTGGGCTGAAGCTTTAGGGAGATTTGATGTCAATGCGTCCCTTGGCGTCATTGATGTAAGAAGGTTCAATACAGGGATGTCCAAGTCGGCTTCTTTCGGAGAATTGATGCACCGATTTGATGGATCAAACACAACAGGAGTGTTCAGAGTCACATACAAGAACACATTCTATTACTACTTCACAGAGAAATCAAGGCAGATACGGTACCCATGTCCACTTAACAGTGCATGGAACGAAAAGTAATGGAAGCAGCCGCAAATGTGCTAGTCATTCCAAGCACAAGATCAAGACCCGCTCTCGACACAATGATAACTACACCTGTCAACACGGAGGCTACAACGGGAGGAAGGATCGGAGACATTGTTGAGCAATCACCGAGCAAACGAGCAAGGATAGGAGATACTGGTGCGGCCGCTGTAATGATTGCTGCTGATGCTTCTAGCTCAAGTTACTGGCCATGTAGCCCAGAGGCATACCGAGTGTTCAAACCACCAAAGAAACATGGGACAACGAATTGCGAGGATGGGAATGATACTGATTTCGATTCTGAAACTCCAATGGAAGCACTTCAGAGAAGGATTGTACTGCTTCAAAGCGTTCATGAGGAAGAAAATAATTGGAGGAATGTTGTGCAAGGTAGAGATATCGACAACGTGTGTACCAAAGCTGAGATATGCGCTGTCAGGCAAAGGGCGACGTTTCTTTGTTATGCGTACCGATTGGCTCTTGCAAAAATGAATGAATGGACGTGGCAAGACTGTTGCACTGAATCTTGTAAGGTATTGAACACTGTTGGTATGACGCAAGCAACCTTCTATAAAACCATCGCAAATTGGAACATTGTGTTCCGTAATTTTGAATGCTTCCCAAACCCAAACTTGTCTGTTCAGTGTGGGAAACGACCTCTTCCTCGAGTTCTCGAAGTGTTTCCATGCGCAAAGGAGCAGATTGTTGCATTTGGCGTCGAGAACTTGTCACATCTTTCAATTGAAGCAGTCTATCAATTCGTTCATTCGTCTGTAATCCCAAGGCTGGCTGCGTTGTGGAAACGTGAATCGGTAGTAGACGAAGATACTGCAGAAACGTCAACATTGAGTACAAGTACTACAGCCATTAATCCTACTAGCAATCCTGTCGATGTCGATCAAGATGAGGATGATATTGCGCTATTCCTTCGCGCACATAGACTTAAAAACATGAGCTTCACAACAGCATGGCGCTGGATGCGATTACTCGGATTCAAGTATGATACGAGAAGGAAGAGCTTCTACGTCGATGGCCATGAACGTGAAGATGTTGTCGCACATCGAAATGCATTCTGCAAGAACTACCTTACCGTGCTTGAGCCACGTTGTCGGCGTTGGATTCAGCTTCCACTCAGTGAAGCTGCTACGATCAAGACCTTAGACACAGATTTCGGACATCATTACTATGATATTATATCTGATGAGACTCGGGTTGAGTTTCACGTTGACTATTGGAAGAATTGCATATCAAGAATCAAAAGGGAGAAGAGGCAGCGCGAGATGTTGAAGCAAAAACAAGCAGAGTGTCATCATCAGTCAGGCCCTTGATGATTATTGGTCAAGATGAGTCTGTCTTCGCGCAGTATCTACTGTCCTCAAACAATGGGTTGGGCCAAAGGACAAGTGCCACTTCTGCCCAAGTCGGAGGGCGATGGGTATATGCTTTCTGCGTTCGTGTCACGCGAATTCGGCTTTGGGCAGATGACAGAGGATGAGTTACAAAGAGTGAATATGGCAAGGCAAACAGCAGCTCTCGGCGGTGGAAATTACCTCGATACAACAGCTGCGATGGAAATCTTGGGAACAACGAGGAAGCCGATTTTGTTGGAATCCCCTTCGTAAAATACTTGTTCATCGGAATCAATAATCAGGGTTATTAGATTCATACCACATGAGTCTTCAGCTTGAGGATGTGGTTGATTGCCTACGAATCCTATATCCAAGCTTCGATTTTGTATTTTGTTCGATCATTCTCAGGGACACGCTCGCAAACGTGATGGTGCACTCAGTGCGATCAACATGCAAAAGAACTTTGGAGGATCAAAACAGCAGATGAGAGACACAGTCATAATGTCACAAGAGGGTTATCTGGGCACACACTCACCAACCCTGGGCATCGGAGACACACAGTCAATGGTATTCAATACTGACGACTGTGGCCCATGGTATTTGACACCAGAGCAACGTGACTTACAACGTCATGATCGAATAATGGGAAAAGAAGCAAGCCAATTGAAAAAAACAAGAAGACCCTTCTTGAAGAGCTCAACGAAAAGGGTGTGACGCTCCAACAAAAACTTGGGTACACTAAAGCCGAACTTCAGGAATTGGCAAGAAACAATTCAATCAGAAACTCACAAAGAAGTCGACAAAATCCTATCTGGATGGGAAGGAAAATCTAAAGGCATGCTACAAGTTCTGTGGGAAAGAGGACTGATTGATCCAAGTGAGTTAGATAAATACACTGTCGACGGAAAGAAAGACACAATTTCAGGGAAGATTGACTTACGGTATTCCCTACGCCATCTCATCGCAGAGTGTGCTGATTTCAAGGATGAGAAACGGCACTTCAGTACCTTGGATCTCAGCTGGGCATCACGGTACTTCTAACACAAAGTTCCATGCCGAATTAGCAGGGGGCATTGAATTTTGCTGGGGTCACCGCAAGGCTTTCTACCGACGGGTTCCTGTATCTCAAAAGGGGACGAGAGAATTTCAAACAACTTGTGAGAGATTCAACGTGTTCAATCAAGGAGTTGACCAAAGAAAGGATGGGAAAGTTTGCTTCGAGCACGCGCATATATTTGTACTTACCATCATCTTTTGAGAGTCAGCAGAGAATGAGGCAGCAAGGTCGTACCCACAACTTCATCGCCACAAGTATAACAGAAGATCAAGGACTTCTGTACTCGAGAAATCAACGCCTGATGAAATTGTTCAAGTCTCACAGGTGTGCATTGGACTTCGATCGTGGCTTCGTCAACAGTGCACTCAAAGAAGCAAAGACAAGAAACGAGGAGGACGAGGTGTGATCATCATGTCGACAGAGATGGATTTTGCGCAGGAGACAGCTGCTACTAAAACTTGATAA